>RJWJ010001034.1:0-155308 GCA_004363605.1 Indri indri
AATGGAATATTACTCAATCATAAGAAACGACAGTGATCTAGCACCTCTTACACTTTCCTGGATTAAAATTAAGCCCATTATCCAAAGTGAAACACCACAAGAGCAGAAGAACGGGTTCCACTTGTACTCACCATCAAACTGGTTCTAACTGATCAACACTAGGTTGATTACATGGCAGAAATACTCTCTAGGGATTAGGGGGATGGGGGGGCAAATCAACAACTAAAGGACACGGGGAGCACTAAGGGGGGGGGGTGGGAAGGGCACGCCTTAAACCCGCACTTGGGTGAGGCAAAGGCATAAAGTGTAACTGTAGTGTTTGTACCCTCACAATACCCTGGAATAAAAATAAAAAAAAAAAAAAAAAACCTAAATAACTGAAGCTATCTTATACCACATTCATGAATATGAATGGATTAATAAAATGCGGTATGTGTATACCATGGAGTACTACTCAGCCACAAAAAAGTGGGGAACTAATACCTCTTGTATTAACCTAGATGGAATTGAAGACCACTCTTCTAAGCATTTTTTTTTTCTTGCTGATTTGCTTGAGTTCTTTACAGATTCTAGTTATCAGCCCTTTGTTGGTTGTAGAGCGTACAAATGTTTTCTCCCATTCTGTCTATTCACTCTAATGATTGTTTCCTTGGCTGTGCAGAAGCTTTTTAATTTGATCAGATCCCATTCATTTATTTTTGTTGTTGTTGTGATTGCTTTTGGGGTATTCTTCATAAATTTTTTTTCCTTCAGCTTTTGAATCCAGCTTATAAACTTTATTATTTTAAACATAATTCCAGCAAATCTGGCAATCACTTTTAGGGGACTTGGTGAAACTTGGTTCCATTTTACATACTTAATTAAACATTTTAAATAGTATTTATAAATTTGATGTATTCCATATTATTTTGTTAAATTAAGTTTTATATTTGCTAAATACCACATAAACCTAATTCAAAAATCATACAAAAAACCTTATCACAAAGAAATAGTTTCCTTGCCCCACCTCACCTACCACACCCTCTGCTTTTCCAGAGACAGATACTTTTGACCTTGTCAGCAGTTTTTTTTTTTTTTTTTTTTGGAATGTACACGTCTCCATATTTCTAAATGCTGCCTTATGTATTCACTGCTAGCTTTGGGTAGCTCAGGATGAGCTGCTATCTCCTGACCTACAATAACAGATGAGAATTTGGTTCCCCTCTGTTTCTCTAGCCCATTGTCTCAATATAGTTATATCAAGATCTTTGGTTAATGCAATTCTCATGGTCACATTATTTGTCTATGTAAATGTTTATTCTCAGCTGAGCATTAGAGGCTGCTATGATTCTATTTTATGAGTTTTCAAAATTTTTTTTCTTCTGAAGTTAACAGTTGTTTGCATTTTTAATTTGCTTAGGTATCTTTGTTTTTTACATGTTGCTAATTCTTTCCACAATTTCTACGAATCTCTCAGTACAATATTCCATAAATTTTATCATGTCAGGATCTAACATGATAAAAACTACCATTTTTGTTTCTCCCTTGTAGACCTTCCCAGAGAGTTTCATTTCCCTGTTTCCTGGACCTCATGTCTCCCTTATGATGTTGGAGCACATCCTCCAGTAGTTTGGCAGTTTAAAGAGAGAGTATGCAAATAAGCATATGAAAAGATGCTCCCCATCATATGTCATCAGGGAAATACAAATTAAAACAACAATAAAATACCTCGACACACCTATCAGAGTGTACAAAATCAAGAACACTGACAACAGCCAATGCTGGAGCTCATTCATTACTGGTAGGAATGCGAAATGATACAGCCACTTGGGAAGAGAGTTTGGCAGTTTCTTATAAAACTGAACATACTATTACCATATGACTTAGCAATCCTGCTCCTTGGTATTTACACAAAGGAGTTGAAAACTTATATCCACACAAAACCCTGCATACTGATGTTTATAGCAGCTTTGTTCATAACTGCCAAAACTCGTAAGCAACCAACATGTTCTTCAGTAGGTGAGTGGATAGACTGTGGCACATCCAAACAAAGGAATGTCACTTTTACCGTGTCAGGATCTATCATGAACTATCAAGCCATGAAAAAACATGGAAGAACCTTAAAGCATGTTAATCAGTCAAAGACCAATATGAAAAGGTTACATATGGTATAAATCCAACTATATGACATTCTGGAAAAGGTAAAACTGTAGAGTCAGTAAAAAGAGGAGTGGCTGTCAGGAGTTGAGGGTGGGGAAGAGATAAAAGGGAGGAGCATAGAAGATTTTTAGGGCAGCGAAACTACCCTGTATGACACCATAATGGTGGAAATACATGTATACTTTATACAAATCCAAAGAATTTGGATGCACCGAGAGTGAACCCTAATGGAAATTATGGACTTTGGGTGATCATGGTGTGTCAATGTAGGTTCATCGATTGTAACCAATGTACCACTCTGGTGGCGGGTGTTGATAGTTGGGGGGCTATACATGTGTGCGGGCAGGGAGTATATGGGAAATCTCTGTACCTTCCATTCAATTTTGCTATGAAACTGCTCTAAAAAAAAGTCTTTTAAAAAAAAAGAAGAAGGTGTGATGGCCAGTGCTGTGCTGATGACAATCCTCAGCCTATCTACCTCTCGATCTCCCTGCTTGGGTCTGGATGATTGTCCTCCCTGCCTTGGGCTCAGCTGTCTTCCTGACACCTCCCTTCACCATTATCCTGGGGATTCATTCCACTTCTGTCCTGTGCTCACATCCACTTTCTTATACTTGTATCATTAGTATAATAGGACACTATAGAAATCTCTCGATTTAAATCCTAATCATTCTTAAATGCCCAACATTTAAGAGCTGCGTGACTCATTTTCTCAGCCTAAAAGAAAATCACAATAGAGGAACCTGATATTTCCAGTTGTTTCTTGATAGAGGGCTGTCGGTTCCATTGTTTTGGTGACTGATGACGCACATTCTCCAGGAGCTTCCCAAGAACGTGCACTTGGGAGCTAAATGTTTTGATATTTCTGTGCCTAACAATGTCTTCTTTCTACCCTCACATTTAACTACGGTTTGTCTGTGTAGAAAATCCTAAGTTGGAAATTATTTTCCCTCCAAATTGCAACGTCTTTTTTCCATTGTCTTGGAGTTTCCAAAATAGCTGTTGCAACATTCATCTGGCACAGATTATTCATTCTCGAAACTTTACAATTTTTCTCTTTCTAATAGCTTAAAGTAACTCCTATGTATCCCCACAATTCTGCAATTCTACAATGCTGTGTCTCAACGTGAATTATTTTTTTCACCTATTGTGCTGAGAACTTGATCAACCCTTTTCATGTAGAAACTCCTATCCTACAGATCTGGAAAACTTTCTTAATTATTTCTTTGATGATTAACTCACGTATGGTTCCCCCCCCCCTTTTTTTTTCTATTTCTCTCTTTCTAGAACACCCTTATTTGGATGTTGGTTGTCTTAAACTGATCTCTTCTTGTTTTTCTTTTATCATCCACTTTCCAGTTCTAGTATTTTGCTCACTCTCTGGAGGAATTCCTCACCCTTATCTCCTAACTCTTCTTTTGATTTCTTTCATTTGTATGATCATGTTTTTTCATTTCAAGAGCTTTTTGATTCCCTGAATCCTCCCCCCCGCCCCCGCCCTTTTTTTTTTTTTATCCTACCTGGCTCTTTTTTCATGGATGCACTACCTTTGCTTATCTCTTTGATTATTTTAATAATCATGGTTTTTATAAGTTTTCTTCCCCCACGTAGTTTCTGCTCCCTCCAATTCCCTGGTTTCTGTTTGTCTTGATCTCTGTCTTCCATGTCAGAGCCTACCCTCAGATGTCTGGCAGACCCTGTTTGTCTGCTCATGATTAAAAATGAGTCAGCTGCTTGGGAATCCTGAGGGTGGGGTTTCTCAGCTTTGACCTTCACTTAGATGATCTGGCTGGCCCATTTGATGAAGAATCCCTGATGCTGCTATCTCTAGATCTTTCCTCTTGTTCAGATTTCCCAGAGTATACTCTTCCAATCTCCTGCCTGAGGGATAGAGGCTTATCTCTCAGTGGTTCCTGGAACTGCACAGGGAAGGAGAATGGGGTAGGGTCAGTGGGTATGGGCGCTGTGGAGGGTCTCAGCACACCATGTGCTCACTCTCATCTACTCTCCTTTCTTCAGCACCTCGAGCTTGGTGTCCTCCAGTCTAGAGCTCCTCTGTCATACTCTGCTCAGAAAAGAGAGCTCCTTGTTTATTCTGCCAGGGCCGGGTTAGACACTCACCTGGAGGTTTGCAATGAGGGATGAGATCCAGGGCTCTGACTACTTTTACTCAGTCCTCCTTTCTTGGCCACTACCCCCCACCTTCATTCTCAGTTTCTGTTCTGAGTCCTTTGAGGGTTCTGTGGTTTCGATCAAGATATTCTTGGCTTTCTCCATTTCAGGCTAAAGATTCAGGTTTCTTGCATCTGCTAAAGTAAGTTAACAGTCATTCTTCTTTGCAGCTTCCAAAATTTATTGCCATTGTCTTTTTGCCATTTCTCCCTATCCTTATGGGTTTCTGTATTTTAAAAAATAATCCCTTTGCTATAGTTTTAGTGGGGTTTCAAGAGGGAGGGAAGTTATATAGGTGCTGAATTTACCATCATTGACATCCTATAGCCTTTTTATATGCCAGTTGTCTGACTTAAAATGTAAAACTAGGTACTTAACCCTTAAAACTATACTTTTTTTTTTTTTTTTTTTTTTGAGACAGAGTCTCACTCTGTCACCTGGGCTAGAGTACTGTGGCATCAGCCTAGCTCACAGCAACCTCAAAATCCTGGGCTCAAGCTATCCTCCTGCTTCAGCCTCCTGAGTAGCTGGGACTACAGATGTGCACCAACACACCCCACTAATATTTCTATTTTTAGTAGAGACGGGGTCTCGCTCTTGCTCAGGCTGGTCTCAAACTCCTGACCTAAAGTGATCCTCTCACCTTGGCCTCCCAGAGTGCTAGGATTACAGGTGTGAGCCACTGCACCTGGCCCTAAAACTATAAATTAAATTTATAACTTGAGTCAATCTTAATTTTTACATGTTCTAATGCAATTTATAAACCGACTTTAACTTCAATAACAAGTTTAAGCAAATTACTGAAGTACACATGTGAAATTAGAATGATCAGACAAGCCTTTATTCTACCAGGCTAAATTAAGTTTTGGAAATGATAAAATATTAAATATGCACAGATTCTTTAATGCAAAAAAATGTTAATTTATATTTAGTTTTCCTTTAAAAATTCTGCTTTTTTTTCTTTTTTCTTTTCTTACTGTAACAGCCCACCATGGAATAAAAATTCTACTCTTAATTCTAAATCTGAAGATGAAAGATGACAATTTACATAATCCCCTCAAATTTTGAGATATCTTCCCAGACATTTTTGTAGTTGCTATCCCTTCCTGCTGTGACTTAAAACTATGAAAGAGGCTCTCAGTGGGATGATGACTGAATTTCTGCCACAACACTGATGGCACACATGGATTCCCATGTGTCTGTGGTAGGGACCATTTCCCAACTCTTTCATTTCGTCAGGCAAATTAGCCACACCTACCCAAGCTGCTGTATTCATTGACTGATTTTTTGCATTTCTTTGGATTTTAAAAGATACAAATTGTTTTTATGTGAATTCTTCAAAACCTTTGAACTGTAAGGATTCCTACAATCTCTTTATCTTCTCCCTATTAGGGCTAAGCCTCTTCCAGATAATAAAATGACCTCCAAATATCCTCTTGCTCTTCTTGGTTGCAACTTCTAGGGCTACTCTATGGACATAATTAAAGGCAAAAACTAGAGGAGCTAAGGCGACAACCAAGACGCAATATAAAGTGAAGTGTCTGAGGAGATTTGATCTCTGCTGCATCCTATCACACATAATCCCTGGGGGCTCCATCACCAGATGTAAAATGTGCTTGGCCAGGCTGGGAATCCCCTGGGGCTTCACCCTGAAGGAACGTGGGAACACACCGGGAGAACATGCCTGCCTAACTGCACAGCTGTGGTTCGGTATAGACTGGATGTGCTCATAGAGCCAGACAGAGGAAAACAGAAACTACCTCTAATGTCATCTTCAGGTGGGCCTCAAAAAAGCCCAGTGGAAAATAGCATTACGGATGGCCCAAGGTGGCTGGAGGGGAGCAAGCCTGCAAAGACTGACTGTCAACACGAAGAATGTGCTAGTGATGTCTGCTGGAAGATTGAGGCCCCTGGGGGACGCTGACTCTATCTCTGCCATGTACTGCAGAATAAAAAAAAAGAAGATTAGCAAAAACGACCTTCAGTGTTTCTACTACAAGTCAGTTTGTGGAGCTGCTCAAAGTTGTGACTGTGAGACTATCAAACCCACAAGCAGTTCTACTGGGGCAGCTGATCCCCAGTAACACGGCTCATTTCTACCTGTGTCCACTCCTCTTCCAGCCACCCGGGAACGGCCTTAACACTTTTCGTATGTATATAGTCTCCATATTACAATTTTTATTTTCTCATGATTTTGGTTTATCCTGACTACAGCCAGCTAGTGACCCCTTTGGCTTGTGAGATGTGTTTTTTCAGCCTTGGATCTTCTCTATTTCAAATTCCTGAGGGCACAGATCTGACTGCCCTGCTCTTTCCTGTCGTACCAGAGTTTCTTATACCACACGACCTCACAGGCCAATGTTCAGGCGGCCTTTGGATCAAGTCCCCACTCCTGGCCCAACCAGCTGTCTCTGATGGGAGGATTAATGCTGAGTTGAAACATGGTTCTAGGGCAAGGCAGTTTCTCTTAGGTATGGACATGACGGGCACAATAATGGGCATTTTTGGTACACCTGGCTCGGAGGCCCAGGAAGGGCAAAATCATTTCCTAGCCCTCTCTCCTTTTCTTCAGGAAGGGAACTCAAAAGACTGAGGGATAGGATCCCTGGGAATGCCTCTAGGTGAACCAGAAACAAAGACTCCTTTATCTGCCTTTAATTATCCTAGAGAGAGACATCTGGGGTTCAAGTTTGGGGAAGAGGACTCTTTTGGGTTTGAAGATGGTGCCTAATTAAAGACCTTTGGCCACCGACCATCTTTGCCCTCCTTGCTGCTACTCTCATGTTTTGGGGCTTGGAACGTTTTCTGCTTGGAATGGCCCCAGAAATCCTACAGGAATGAGGATGGGCCAGGTACAGGGGGAAGGGAGCTGCCCACCTGAGGCTTGTTCCAGTTATAGAGGAGAGAGAGGAAGTAGGACCTTCGGGTTTCACTCTAGATTAATATAACTGGGCTTCCCACGGCGGGAAGGTAGCAGGATTCAGACCAGAAGTGTTGCCAGAATTAACAACCGAGCCATTTGGCTGAAACATTACCTGGTGGGCTCTCTGGGAAGCCAGCAGGTGAACCATGAAGTGCATCACTGTGACGGTCATGAACGTGACTTCTGACCAAGATCAATAGCGCCATAAATCTATGACCAGCAAAGGATGGCATGATAAGATTGGAGCCTCATCCTCTTCCAGTGTCTCCCAGGTCACTGGGCCAAGGCAAAGAAGTTCCCTGGCTCTGGGCACTTGGCCCAGTGGGGCGCACTGGGCTTCTGACTGGCTCATAGCCACTTGTTTTCCCTCCAGCAGGCCTGAGAGATCCAGTTCTGTTTGCCCCCAGCTGCCTGAGTCATTCTCACCTGGGTCTCCTCTACACCCAGTGAAGATAGAGAACAGGACACCTTCCCTCTCTTCCTGCCCACCCAGCACATTTTTCTGCCATGGTCCACAAGAAAACAGATATGGGGTTAGAATTCTTAAAAGATTTAAAATTGTGTTAATGATGGGTCTTCACTCAAGTGTGATGGCACTGGCCTGGCATCTCCTTCACGAACTCCAACCCAGCAATTCCCTTCTGCCAGCAGGGAGGGACACCAGGAGTTAAACATAGACCAGTTCATGCCTCAAGGTTTTGGGGCCTTTATTTACATCGCACTGACTCCCTCCAAAAATAATAATAATTAAGAGTAGAAGAGGCAGTGCTATTTACTGAAGGCTTCCTCTCAGGCAGGTGCTGTGCCATGCTGTGACATACGTATTCTATTTAATCCCACGACAGCCCAATGAACTAGATAGTATCTCCATTTTAAAGAGACACAGAGATGGTAATAAGTTTGCCCAAGGTTACACAACAAGTAAAAAGTAGATCCAGAATTCAATCTCAGGTTTATCTGAATACAAAATACTATTGTCTTTATAAAAATAATATATTCTTATTATTAAAATATCCATGCCTAACGGAAAGGATAAAGAAGACAGTGAAAAATCACACATAATTCCACTACTCAGATATAATCACTATCAACATTTGGTGTATTTCTTTTTAGACCATTTTCCTTTCTGCCTCCACACAGACACACACACACCAAGCACATATTCATTCATACATCAAATAATTTTTGAACATACAGGTACCATTCTACATGTTGGGATACTCCAAGTCCCCCTCCTTGAAAAGCTTACATTCTAGTGGGAGAATCATAAAATAAACAAATAAATGAATAAAGTTATACTATAATGTGTGGTAGTGCATCTGCCCTAAACAGCTACACAGGTTGTGCACTGCAAAACCCCAGGAAGAGCCAATCACACTGCAGTTAATGTGAACGGCATCCCCAGGAGTTGTACAGTGCACAACCTATGCTACATATAATGGGGAATGATAGTAGACACAAAACAGCATAAGGAAGAATATTATTTTATGAATAGGAGGTCAGAAAATACCTCTCTGATTAGGAAATAGTGAGAATTACCTAAAGACAGTGAGAAAACAAGCTTGGCAGGAATCTGAGAGAAGAAACTTGCAAGCAGGGGGAATAGCAAATCAAAGTCCTAAGTCAGGAATGTTCTGGGCATGATCGAGGAATAGCAAAGAGACTGGTGTGGCTGGAGAGTAGTGAGAGAGAGGAAGAGGGTGGAAGACAAGGTCAAAGAGGTAGTAGGGGCCGGGTCACAGTGCCTCGTGGGCATGGTAAAGGACTTTGGATTTTATTTTGTGTGATGGAAGCCACTGTAGAGTCAGCGCAAGCAGAGATGAATGTCTTAAGGACAAGTCTGGCTACTATGTAGAGGACACAGCTGGGAGTCAGTGAGACAAGACAGAATAAGAAAGAGAGTGATATTGGTAGCCTACAGTGGCTGAGAGCTATGGAGTGCTAAGTAGATTCAGGAACTGTTTTAGGGTGTTGCTGGCAGTTAGAGCAGATTCCAGACAGACACAGTAGGAGGTGCTGATGCATCGCTGTGGAATATGAGAGGAACAGAGAAGTCGAGATGACCTGAGTGGACAGAGATATGGAGCATCCGGGGAAAACCCTAAGTTCCCTTTAGGGAACCTAAGTGTGAGATACCCATTAAGCAGCCAGGCAGGGATGTGTTGGGACTGGAGATAGCATTTTGGAATCTGCAGTGTATAGATGGTATTCAAAAGCAGGCACCCGAGGAGATCTCCTATAGAGAGTATAAAAAAGAGAAGAGGTCTGAGGACTGAGCCCCAGAGCAAAGCGCCACTAAAAAGTAAGGAAAATGAAGAGAATCCAGCGAAATCAAAGAAAGGACAGCCAGAGGGGTAAGAGGAGAACCAGGAGAGTTTGGGGGCCCAGAAGCCAAACGAAGGAACTGCTATAAGCAGGAGGGAATGACCGGCTGTAACAAAGGCCGCTGTAAGATGAAGGAGTGCACGTCGGCCATCTGGTGATATTGCATTGATGACTTCACAACAGTCTTGGTGGAGTGGTAGGGACAAGAACACCACTGAAGTGAATTTAGGAGAGAATGGGAGGAGAAGCAAAAATACCTCTTTCAAACTGCTATGAAGGGAAGCAGAGATGACATGTAACTGGCAGGAGATGAGGGTCAAGGAAAGTTTGACATTTTATTTTAGTTTTTTGAATGAGTCATATTATGGCAAGTTTTTAAGGTGACAGTAACAATCCTGAGGAGAAAGGGAAAATGCTTACAGAGAAAGAGGACAGAGCTGCTGGACCCATGCCCTAGAGCAAGCGGGATGCGTAGGGTCTTGTGCGTGAGTTGAGTGACAGGTCTTTGCTAGGATAACGGACATTTATTAACGGTAATAAAAAGAAACATACAGATACTTGCAATGGGCTCATACTCTTTATATACTTCCTTAAAATCTACTTCTTAATTGACTATATTATGATAATATTACTTCACAAATAAACTTCAGTCAGTACCATGGTCTCACAGTATTTCAGAGCATGCTTCCTCCCTCACTTATGTAATCAATCCCCTTTGACTGGACATTTCAGTTGTTTCCAATTTTTCACTGTTAGGAAGAATGAAAAGCCAGGCTCTTGAACTCTGGTACCCTGACTCTGTGCTTCTTGCTAAGTCATCCTGAGGCAGTCAACGTGGGGCTGCCCCGGCTCAGGCTCCAACCCCAACCCCAGGGCTGGAACCCTGCTGTGCATTCGGGATGCAGAGCATGGATGAGAGGAACCCCTTGGTCTCCTGCTAATCGTATCTCTTCCTCCAACCTTAGCCTCCACCGGCCAGAGAAATGTGCCCACTCCATGCTGAGTAGGGCACAGGAGAGTCAAAATAGACGCTGCTTCTGCCCCCTCTGGAACTCATAAGAGCTAAAAAAATTTGGAGAGTGCCAGGGGGCCATGGTCGCCAGCCCCAGAGTTTGAGCACGTTTTAGATCTAGTTATGTTAAATGTTTTAAGAAACAGGTTTTTAGAGATGGAAAAAGTAAAGGTGCAGAAAACCAAGTAGCTTGCTCTAAATTTCTCGCCAAAACTTAAAAAAAAGAAAACAAGCTGGGAATCTCACTGAGGTCTGTGTAATGCTACAGCACCCTTCCCTCCACTCTTTCCATTGCGCTCTGTGTCGCACAAAGCCCTGCCCACCCTGCCCAGGCTTCCCAACCACAGCACCGCAACCCCCTCCTGGGAACACAGTCGCCCCAAGCCAAAGTCTCCAGGCTTCTTAGAGTTCAAGGCCGGCCCTTCCAGCTTTCTCTCCAACTTCTCCTCCACAAGCTCCGTGAAGCCGCACAGGCCACTAGGGATAGCGCGACATAACCACGTCAGTAAGGAGAGGTTCCCAACACACCCTGCAATTCCCTCTCTTCTTTCCTTTCCTTCTGCCCCTTCTACATCCAGTGCTGCCTTCCTCAGCTCCATGTGCTGGGATCATTCTTCAAGGCCTGGCTCATCGGCCACCTCCTCCAAGAAACCTCCCCAGTGTCACTGGGTTCGCCCGCCTTAAAATCCTACAGCCCTTATCTATCCCTGTCTCATGAGCCTTAGCACTTACTATCTTGCTTGGAGGTCATTTTATGTATATCTTATCTTTTCTTCCCTAACTCCATCAGACTAGAAACTACTTGAGGAAAGGGATTCTGTCTAAATGGTCTAAGTAACTCCTCCAGCACGTGGCCCAGTACATGGCACAAAGTAGGCCCTTGCTAGAGGTTTCAAGGATGGTTGGATGGATGAATTCCCTACCTATCCCTGGCCTGATAAGTTTTTTTAAATGAATCTCTTTTGTTTAATTTAACCTCTAATGCCTAACCTTACTGACATGGTTATGTAGAGCTCTTCCTAGTGCCTCAAATTCTCCAATCAATGTCCCTCTTCCACTCCTGTTGCTGTTAGCTTCCCAGAAACTCCAACCTTTCCTCCATCCCATCGCCTGAACGATCTTACTCTAGGTTTCCCATAATTACCTCACTCAAATATTCCTAGCTGAGAAGTCAGGTAATAGGTACTTAAAATATAGTCTTCCCAGGAGGATCTACATTTTAACAGAACACTCCAAAGGCTAAAAGTATACAGGTTTCTAGTAACGAAATTTTTGAAACCATCATCAGAGGTGGAGAGAAACCTGCCTAATCGCTCACTCTCTGACTAGTAAGGCCGGCCCTGTGGCCAGGCTTCCTGCAGCTGAGTAGGAATTATCATGAGTCCACATCATTGCCTCCCACCCCTACCTCGACCCAGGAACTAAGAGTAGATCATCTCATGGCTAATGCCTCCACTGATAGACACGCTTGGCTGTTCCAGAGACTCCAGCAGGCACAAACTTAGACCTGCAGGGATCGCCACCCCCAAGAGTAGTACTTTTCAAGAGTTAATGTGCACTAGCAAAGCCTATCCCCTGCTCTAGCTAGATGTTTAAAAGCTAAGAGCAGGGCTAGGGGTGCTTCTCTCAGATGCATCTCGGGGCAGGCAGCCACCAATCTGCCCTTCGGGGCACTCTCCCTAGGAGCAGGACTTCAAGGGCACATGGGTGAGTTCCCTGAACTTAGGAGAGGCAGCAAAAACAGGCTGGGAGATGAGAGCTGCTGCCACCCCAGCAGCTGAACCCCAGCCTATCTCTGGGGAAGTAGTCCCTCTACCTGAGCCGGGCTGCTCTTCCCAGCATCCTACTCTGGAGGTGTCGTGTTGGCAGCAATCCGGAAGCCAAGAGGAATCTTTCAAACACCTGCTCTACACTGATCCCTGGGTTCAGCACAGCTATGATAGAAGGACTTGTTCAAGGAGGGCACCAAGGGCTGACGGACAAAAGCACGGGCTGGGGACTGAACCCGGTTCCACCGTTACCAACTGTATGGCTTTGAGAAAAATGCCCACTTTTACCAGTCTTCACTTGGTCTAAAATTGTAATAAAACAGTATCTATTAATACTTAATTGACTGAGGAATAAGAAATGTGAGGCACCCACCACAATGCCTGGACTCACAGTGCCAGTTCAAGCAATGTTAGCAGTTGTCAAGGAGATTCCAGTGTGGCCGGGCTGCACCTTAGAAATGGTACTTAGGCAAGGGACAGGAGGAGAGAGAGGTAACATTCCCAACACACATGTACCACTGTCACCACCTCGCTTTTGGACCAACAGCCCTACCATTGCTGCTCTTCTGGCCTTCCATTCAAGACCCTCCAAAACACGTCCTGGTTTTGTTTTCCATCTTCTTCTCTAGCCACCTCCTTCGAACTGCTGACACTCTGGCCATGCCCAACCACTGCCCCTACAGTTATCTTTCCTGCCCCTGAGTCCTTGTTGGCTGACCATCCTGCCACCAGTGTCAACATCTTCCCAATCACTCAAGCCTAAATCAAAAAGCCATCTCTGCCAGGAAGTCTCTCCAACTTCCAAACTGGAAGAAAACTTGTCCTCCTCTTAGCTTCCACAGCACTTTTAAGGTTAGTGAATTCAGAAGGTTCTCTATTTTCTCAAGTCCCCCTTTGAAGTGCAAGCAAATCAAAGGCATAATGACTTTTCTGTCAAGTTTAGACTACTCTGAGTGTAATAATACACTGAGAAGGGACACCGAGCACCCCTGCTTTGTCATCAGCCCCAGAACATCCCAGGCTCCGTGCTTAATTCCCAAGACAGCAGGCTCAAGTCTTCTGCAGCTAGTTCTAAGGCACTTATGGCTTTCCTTGTCCCTCTCAGTCTCTGGGGAAGCAAAGCTCTTTCTGTCTGAACCTTAGATCATTTCCTCTCCCGCTACCTTGAGACATTCTGGTTCTCATATCCATAGAATGTTCTTCTCAACTTTCCTGCTTTACTTTTCTGGCTTTAAAACTGCTCCCAGTATCTGCTTCATTTTGCTGTTCACGCCAGCCTTCATGTTTCTTAGATTTTAAAAACATGTTCTGTGTCTTTGATACTAGTCAACCCCATAGCCATACATCCCTGGGCACTTCTCTGATCGTGCCCCACATCCAGGCTACTAGCTCTCACGTTAACCCCTGCAAAGCTTTCTGCCTTGGGCTTTTGTCAAAGGAAGCCACAGGAAACTCATCTTTACACTTGCCATAGCAAAATTATTGAGGTTCTTGTCATCTATATCACTAAACGCCTCCTATAAAAGCCCTACATGAGATATTTCTTTGAGAATTTATTGCTAAGAAAAGCTCTTCTTCCTCCCCTGAGGAACATTCCATAAGTCTCTCTGATCATGAGGACTATGTAACAGTTTATGCCCCAGTTTTGGTTTTTAGCTGCCAAGAGCTTGGCAGCAAATTGAGGCTTTGCTAAAGAAACTTGGCTTCCTGTTCAATTCCTATGCTCCTTCCTCTAGGGTTACGTCTTGATTTCTAGAACACTTCAGCCTGTTCTGCTTGGGTCCTTTGATTATTCCACTTTTGAGCTTCCTTGGGTACAGATTCAATCCTGTGTCTCTCTGTCACTGGTGGGTCTTTAGCTGTCCAGTGGGATGGCACACACACAAAGCCTTCCCATCCTCCACATCTCCTTGTTCCTAGAACTTTTTGTCTTGTGTTCTATTTTTCTTGAAGGCAGCTTGGGAGTTTAGGGACTTCTAATATTTGACATGGGAATAAAAAAATAGAGAATTTGTAAGCTAGTTGCTTTTTGCCTTTTTAAAAGAAAAATAGGCTTTATTTCTATCAAATTGACACCTGACCATACTGTAGAGACAATCTTTTCACTTCTTTTTGTTGATTCTTTCACTTCTTTCTTCCCACTGTAGAAGATGAGGGTGAAAATCTCATTTGCCACCATGACAGTCACTGGCTTTCACCAACAAACACATCGTTTCTCACCTCTTCCCAATTCCCAGCATGTCATATAGTAACTTTGGTTAGAGCAATATTCAGTTACATTATTATAACTATATAAGTGCCATATAGCTGAGCCATGTAGTATACTACAATTACTTTTCCTTTCCAACACAAATTTTTGTCTTTCCTGAATTTAATATTTTTATCATTTCATTTTTCATTTGCTTGCTTTTTATGTTCTTATTACTAATTCGACCTCAAGTCTGCCCTATAGTTGTGTATCTCTCCTCTCAATACAAGGACAGTAAGGATTCTATTGTTTTCATCTTCTTGATGAAATCTCTCCCAAATCGTTTTGACTTGTTTGAATCTGGACTGGTTGATCTCTAGGTCTGCTACATGGCAGCAGTAAAAAGTCCTGCCAGCAAAGGAAGGGAACTGTTATCTGAACCTGGTAAGATCTGTAGCCATGGGAAAGAGGTCACCCAGGGATAGTCATGGTCTTAGGCAGAATATAGCCTCTGTCAGACTGAGGTCCAGAAGGGAGGAACATGAGAAATAAATATTACAACCTTAGTTTCTTCCTGCTGATCTCCTGCTAGCATCTCTGTTGGCCAAACCCAATGGTAAATCCACCAGTAAGGGAACTCAGGTAACGCAGTCCATAGAGCTCAGTCTCCTGGGGCATAGAGAAGGATGGAGACTAGAAGTGAAGAAGCTAACTAAGAATAACTAGCAAACCATGTCTTTCTCCTTTTGGTTTGTTTGGTTATTTCAGTAGAGCATATTTGCCAGTAGCTTTCTGACAAAGGGCACATGAGAGGTAAATTACTAAAGTCTTTATAAGTCTGGAAAAGATCTTTCTGCCTCAAGCTAAGTTGACAGTTTGGCTGGATATAAAATTCAAGGTTGAGAATAATTTTTATTCTTTATTTTCTTGTCTTCTGATTTCATTATTTCCATTGAAAAGTTTCATGCCATTCTAATAGCTGATTCTTTGCATAAAACCTTTGCATAAAACCTCTTAGTTTTTGTACTTACAATTCTGAAATTTCAAAATGATGACTTTTTGTATGGCTCTCTTTCATCACTGAGTGCTGGGTTCTCACTCAGTGGGTCCTTACAGTTTAAAATTCCTGTTTATAAGTCTTAGTATTTTTTTTTTTAATTATTTCATTGGTGACTTCTTCATGTATTTTCTCTTTCTGGAACTCCAATTATTTGGATGTTTAGCCTCTGGGACTTATTATTTTTGTTCCTCTTTCCTCTTAGTTTTTGCATTTTTCTGATTTTTTAAGAGATTTAATTAACTTTATATCGGTTTTCAAGAACTCTTGTAGGTTCTCTGAATGTTTCTTTTTGTAACATCTGGCCTCGTTTTATGGAAGTAATAGCCTCTCTTATTTTCCTTAGGCAACTAGCGGTAAGGTTTTTGTTTCCCTCTCTCTAAGTAGAGTCAATTTTTTCCAGTTGAGTTTTCTTGTTTGTTTTGTTTTGTCTCTGCCTTTCATATTAGATGGTTTCCTTAAATATTGGGTGATGTCTCACAAAAAAAGCGATTTGGAAACTCAGTGCACAAGGGAAGGATTAGCAACTCTGTGCTTTCCTGTGGGGTAGACTATCCTGGCCATTTTGTTGGGGGATTCTCCAATGTCAGAAATGTAAGGTCTTTTCTCTTGGGCTAATTAGAGTCGACTCTCATATCTGTAGACTATAAACCTGGTTGCCAGCATTTTGGGGACAAAGTGAGAGAATAAGGCAGAAAGTCAGTGAACTTTCATTTAATCCCTTTTTTTCCAATATGGTTCCTGGTCTCCATTGTGCCTATTGTCTTCTAACCCCGAAGTCTCTGTCTTACCCTTTCTAGAAACCACACTTCCAGTTTTCTCCTGGGACAGAAAAGCAGGCTCCCTGATGCAAGTAATGTGGGGCCTCCCTAAGTAATCTTTGAACAATTCTTCTATTTTCAGCTCTACCTTAACCCCCACTTCTAGATCAATGTGGAATCAACAATATCTGAGACTTTGGGGGAATTATGGGGTGTCTATTGCACTGTTTCTTAATTTTTACTAGCATAGTCTTTCAACAATTTTTCTGTCTTCAGCTCTCCCCTCATCCCTGCTTTGAGATGTACATGGAATCACTAATTCTTAAGCCTCGGGTTAGTGGGGGGGAATTCTGTGTGGTCATTTGCATTATTTCCTGGCTTTCCCCACTGCTTACCTTAGGACTCAACATCCAAATCATTTGCCATCCCTTGGCTTTCTAGCTTCCATTGTTAAAAATATTGTCCTCTTTCACATTTCTTTGTCTTTGTGTTTTTATGCCATTTAAAGAATCATTTTACTATAATTTTACTAAGCTTTAGGGTAGAGACAGAGAGAAATGCATGTATTCATTTCTCCCATCTTACTCTGGGAATCCAGTAATTGCTTCTTGATGGTGAGATCAAAGAAGTGCATTGAGTTTAAATAAACTTGTCTCATTCATGCACCTTTTGCACGTGGGGCAGGATCAGAGGAGGCATTCACAAAGGGTTATCTGTGTTACAGGATTCATTACAAATTCATCAATAGAACAGTAATAGAATTACTCTCCATAGAACTTTATATCATATACTTGAGCTCTATTTTTTCAGTTCTCAAAACGTTTTCACCTATTTATTCTCTTTTTTCCTTGAAAGGACTCTATGAAGTAGACAGGGTAGCTGTTACTATTCCATTTTACAAATGAGGAAACTGAAGTTCAAAGAGGTCGAATGACTTACCCAACTTAGTGGCAGAGAGAAGACTCAAGCCCAGTTCTTGGAATGCCAAAGTTGGTGCTTTTCCTTTGTTCCATACTTACTGTAAGTGGCAATATTTCTGTTTTTATAACTTACCCACAATGGCATCCAACCCAATGGAATTGGATTGATTTTCCACATAGTGCCCAGATTGACCCATGACAGCATTTGGACCATCTGTGGAAGATTAAAGAGTCGTAAGATCTCTGGACCCCAACTCTAAGACATTCTGATTTATGAGGTCTGGAGGGCGAACCAAGAACTTCTATTTTTAGATAGCTTTCTAGGTGATACTGGCATGTAGCTTGATTGAAACTGCCCTGAAAGGCCTGGAGGTGATCTGGAGGGTCTCCCAGATTTCAAGGCATGGCTAAGCAGATGGCAATTCCCAGAAAGTAACCAGCTAGCTGTTCAGATAGCAGCCATCCCAGCCTGCCACAGTCTAAGCTAATAGCTTCATCTCTTCCGCGCCTTCCCATGGACCTCCTCAGACCTCACTTCTGCCCTCATTACCTCGCTCTGCCCATTCACATAATGGAGACTCCATCAGAAGCTCCCTCTACTGCTCCATTTCAGCTTGTGGGACATCAGGGACTCAACTTCCCGAAAAATTAAATTGAAAAATTTCCTCCCTGATAACTTAGGACCTCTTGTGGAACTTGGCTCTCTTAGGAGCCATGGGGAGAGAATAATAAGCACTCTGCTCAATCTCTGATTGGCGGCCCCAGAAATGTTATCCCAGGCAGTCAGGTGGCTTAGTGGAGAAATATAAAATTCAAATACCTTTAGGTCAGAGAGGGAGCATCTCGGCATCTACGAGCAGGTATGTGCATACGAATGCACAGTACTACACACTGGAGGAAGCCTCTTTCAAGAACCTAAAGGTTGCTGAGCTGAAGAAGGTCAAAGAATGACAGGGAGAAAGAGAAGAGAGCTGTGTGACAACAGTCTCTGCATTTTACTTACCATTGAGCATAAGAGAAGATGGAACCTGTTTGGAGAACCAATGGGAGAGACCAGCTTGCCTATCTTAGGGATGCAGAGAACCCTCAGGAGAGAATTGCCCTAAAGCAGGAATTGGGTGCCTGAGCTTGTAACCAACCAGTAATTCAGCCATTGAAGGGGAGGGATGACTTTGCATCTGGTATGATGTCCTCACTATGGACACCCCCCCCCAGGCATGCCCCAGAGTAACTACCACTTCCAGAGCCCCCTTTTAAGGTATCCTTTCTACATAAGTCATCTTGCAGATAACACAAGACTCCAAACCCCTAGCCCAGCAAATGGTCTGGAGTGGGAACCTGACCCAAGGGTAGTCAATAGAGGCTAAAGGAGAATGTGAGGTAGCCTGCAGGAAAAGTCCTCAAATAGGAAAAGGCCAACCGAGCAAGCCAACATGATTCCTCAAGAAATTTATTTAATTTATTCAACACATATTTATTGAGCACCAGCTATGTATAGACACTTCTAAAAAAATCTTATTTAATAAATGCTTCTCTTACATGTACTCTGTGCCAGACACTAATCTACAAGCATTAAAATATTAATTCATTTAATTCTCAGAAAAACCCTATAATTATCTACTATTATTTTCTCCATTTTGAAGTTTAAAAAAAAAAATCTAAGGCACCAAGAGCCTAAGTAACTTACCCCATGAAGTTTAATTAATCAATTAATTATTAAGTGGTAGAGCCATTCTTTTAAGTATTAGCATAGCATTAGAATCAACCACAAAAGAAACAAAAATGCATGACCTCCTCAGACTTACTTTCTGCTGATCAGTTTTGGTCTGGACATTTGAAGAAAGAATCAGTTTTGTGGTACTGGGAGCAGAAGCTGGAAAAAATCCAACGGTGAGCGCTGACACTTGGGGCCGTTTGGCAGCAGAGGCGTTACGAAGAAAGGTGAGGGAGGTGACCACAGACGACAGAAAAGCTAAAGGTCAGTGAGCTGAGGGTGAGGGCCCAGCAGAGAAACGCGTCACATGAAAGACCTGCCTGTCGCCAGCTCTGCCACGTCCATGAAGCCCGGATTCTTCCTAGAGCCCCGTGAGGACCAGGTACGTGGCTGAGTTTTCCATCCTCTTATCCCTACAGTAAGAGCACCAGTACTGAAGTCATCTGAGAGAATTTTTGTTCTTATCCTTAAGAGCCTCCAACATTCAGCCCTATAGAGCCCTAATGCCTCGTGAAAGTAAGGACTGTAAGAAACAAAATCCTAAAAGGCAGCATGCACAAAAACAGCCTCCTTGAGAGGTTAAGAGCATGAAACTGCACTGCTCTGGGACAAGCACCACCACACAGAGAGGCACACAGGTGGGATGACAATTCTTCCTGCTTCAGAGAAATGCACGGCTGGCACAGGAGAACGTCCGTGGGGCTCAGGCTCAGCTCACACTAGCACAGCAAGAGCAGCCGGGGGCTGTCCTAGCCCTGCAATCCCCAACTTCAGCCAGCAGGGGGCGAGCAGCACATCCCTGCATCTCAGGTGCTGCAACTGCGGCACCACACTGCTCTCTGGGCAGGTTGTGGGGTAACATCAGCGTTATCAACAAGGCACAGAAGAAAGGCCCTCTCCTAGGGGATGGCAACAGCTGAGGAAGCTGACATTTCTGAAGTTATGTTGAAGAAACAGCAACATGGCAGTCACCATGTGAAAACCAAAAGGATTTATTTATGAGCACATCTGAGCTGCCCCTTCGGGACTAGAAATAACTGGGGAGCATTTGATAGGAGACTGGACATACTACAATAGCACCTTGTAGTTAAAATGAAAATAATATTGTTTTGTTTTTTGAAAAACTGAGAACCCATTTAAGCTTTCAGGCTGATACAACCAGGGGCGGACATGAATAATTCTTTTCTTTGATTTTTTTCCTGTGTTTCACCCCAGTCAATGCCCTGTGCTCAGGGAAGGCTATATTTATAAAGCTGAGCCAAATCGCCTTGGTCCTTGTTCTCACCTCTGCTGTGTCTCAGGAAGCCACCTTACAGAGCACTGAGTCAGCCCAATGCTGGTGCGGAACATTCAGCAGGAAGCTTCAGCCATTCTGATGCCAGTCGGAAGGATTTTTTGGCAAGGGCTGGCTGCACGGAATGTGGGCCGTTAGGCAGGAGAGTTGGCAATAGTCAGAATCATAAGCCCTTCAGAGCTGGAAAAGTCCATAGGAATGGCCTGTCCCTAACATCGCAGATGAGGGACCTGATGCGATTTTAGATGACCCTCTCTGGGAATTTCATGTGGCCATGCTTTCCCCCATTATCAGGCCTGACCAGCTCCTGAGCCTCTCCCCAGGAAGGATGACAACCTACCAGCCCCCTGTGCAAATTGGCCATCTCATCATCCCTGTCCTCCAGAGTTGAGTGTTTAGGGCAATACTTGGGAAAGTTTATATTTGACCAAAAACTCCAGCCTAACTTAGTGAGTTCTATGGTCTTCAGCATGTCAAGGTCCCAAGAAGTTGCAAGATTAAGGATGATGATGACGATGATAAAGAAGAACAGTAATAATAGTAGCAGCTCCCACTTTTTGAGCTGGGCACTATGCTAAACTTTATGTATCTTCTCACTGAATGTTCACCACCACTCTTAAGAAATTGGTATTATTATTCCCATTATATTGATGGAGACACTGAGGTTCAAAAGTCAAGAGATGCACCCTAAGTCACAAAGTTGTTAAATGGTAGAGGGAAGATTTACACCCAGATCTGCCTGACAATGAAACCCAACCTTCCTTATCTTTTGGTAGATGCTGATCAATATCCACTTTCTCATCTCAGGGAAAAAAGAGAAAAAAGGTGTGCACAAGGCTGGACGCACTGGACTAGATGAGCTTTTCTATGTAGTTCTCCATAACTGGTTCTCATGCACCAGTTCCATTTGTCCCTCACCTCCTTGGAGGTCCCAGGTATTTTCTACAGACTCCAGGGAAAAACCTGGCAAGTTAAAAATCTTAAATTCAAAAAATATCATTCATTTATTCAGTGGGGAGAAAAAACACAGGGGCAGAAAGAGGCCTAGAGAGTCAGTCTTGAGGAAAATCAAGTCAACCACATTCACTATCCTATTCATTTTCTAAACCATTTAAATGGGATTCTGATTGTGTAAAACAACTAATTTCGTTCATTAAGGTTCAATTAAATTCATCTGAAACTCGGGATAATGGCATTGTTGTTGAACAGCCGTATTAAAGATGAAACATAATCTCCCTTGACTCCATTTCCTTTGACAAAATCAAGTTCAGCTACTAATGAGCCCACGATACCAGGCTTCCTTTATAAATGGCAACAAAGGGTGCCAGTTTCTGAACAGCAGTTTTTTTATTATCATCAACAACAGCCATTTTCTTTGTTACCAAAATACACAGAAATGATTATGAGGCCTTTTTTTTTCTCATTATGGCTTTGATTTGGGAAGGAAAAAACCATGAAATAAATAGCTTCATAATCATATCACAGTAAAGTCACACATTGAGAGTCCACGGGGGGTGGCCCCGAAGCCTTGATGCAGGGCATTCTATGGACTGAGCAGACATTTCAATTTCCACCCTTTCAGGTCTCAGACAATCCCTCCCCTAGAGTCCAAATCTCTTTGTTCCAGGGCAAACAAGAAATGCTTCTCCCTACCTCAGTGGCTCATTTCCCTATCTTTTTGTAGCTTCACAAAAGAAACTGTTTGCTCTCTAGGGTCAAGGAAGCAAGAACAGTCCCTCGAGTGTGAGTTGCCTTGGCAGACAGCCTTGGCAGCCTTGGCCATACCCAGCCCCTTCTATGGGCAGCCTCCAGAGTGGCAGGACACAGTCATTTCCCTCCTCAGGGCCCTGCTGTGTTCACAGCTAACCTCACCTGGCAGAGTCCCCACCCCTGGTCAGCAGTACTGCCACTCTCAAGCCCACCGATGCTTATTTAGTGCCCAAAGCTAAGATGAATGCCATCAGTCCCTGCCCCAGTGTCAGGGTTCTCCAGAGAAAGAGAACCAATAGGAGATGATATAGATTCAGATACAGACTGAGAAGTCCCACAATATGCCATCTGCAGGCTGCACAACCAAGGAAGCCACTGCTGTGTCTCAGTCCAAGTCTGAAAGCCTGAGAACTGAGGGACTGCTGGTGTCTGAAGGTGAGAGAATCTGGGGCGCTGATGTTCAAGGGCAGGAGAAGTGGGGTGTCCCTTGCTTCTCCTGAAGAGAGAGAGCCAGTTCACCTTTGCTCTGCCTTTTTGTTCTACCTGGGCCCTCGGCCATCGGAGGGTGCCCACCCACACTGGGTGAGGGTGAACCTTCTTCACTCAGTTTGCCGACTCGAATGCCAGTCTCTTCTGGAAACACCCTCACAGACACACCCAGAAATAATGCTGTACCAGCTATCTGGGTAGCCCCTAATTCCATCAAGCTGACACCTAAAATTAACCACCACACCCAGTGAGAACACAAGTCCAGCCAAGTGGCATTCAACCAAGCAAGTGGCTGGCATCCGACCAAGCTTACTGGGGGTCTGATATGCACAGGGGTCACAGGCAATATACAGACGAAGGGGGCCCTGTGGAGCAGGGGATGAGTAGTGAGCATAAAATAAGAATGCAGTTCCACAAACCCTTATCTAAAACCCATGGAACTAGATTTGTTCTGTGTGAATTCACCATTTTTAGAACTTTAGAAAGGTAATTTCTTACCTAATATTATGTATTACCTAACACCCTACATGAATATTCTGTAGTGATATGTTTTAATATTCATACTAAATGAATAAGTAAAGAATATAAACAGCTTCATTCAGTTTAGGTCAGGCCAAGTTTTGCTTCTAAATGAGTTATGAGCCATGAAAAATCTTCTGGGAGCAAAGGAAGACCCACCTGGGAGGGGAAGGGAAGAGGGTTCTGATCTGGAATATTATGAATGACTAGATCAGTCTGACTCTACCCTCCACGGTCACCTTGCACCCTGGAAGGAATATAGGTGCAGTGGACTGAGAGGAGGTGACCTCTAATTCAGCCCTTGGACTCCTACGGGTAGAGTAGGAGAGGCCTGTCACTGAGGGTGGGGCCAGGGGAGTCATCTTTCTTCAAGGAGCTGCTGCAAGAAGGTTGTGCTCCAGTGATCCTGGTGGCCTCTCGACCTGGGCTCCAGATGCCCCGCAGTCTCCTGGGTCCGACCTTCAGGGGAGCTCTGTGGCCGGGGTGTGCCTTCCCCCTTCGTCGTCTGTCTTCCACTGAAAACATCCCCCATGCCCACTACCACAGTCACGAACCCAGCCAAGTCCACAGGAGGCGAGTCTCCATTGGGCCGACTATGTATTCTTTGCAAAGAGGTGTGCATATTAAATCATACATTAAGAAGAACTCTTCATACTCAAGAATATATTCTTATGAAAATATTCACTGAATGCCTCTTAGTCTCCAGGAGCTGTGGCAGAAACACACTGAATTTTTTAAAATGCTGTAATATATGGAGATAGAATGAAAACTGTTCAACGAAAACTAAGTAGTTAATTATGGAATTGGCTAGCGATGATAGCTACACGACCTCGTGAATATACTAAAAACCACTGGGTTGTACATTTTGAAAGAGTGAATTTTATGGCATATAGGTTATCAATTAAAAAAAAAAACTAAACAGTTAAAGGAAACAAGTTAATTCAGCAAAATGACTTTCAGCTCCACTCTGCTCCCATGACCACACTCTGAACCTTATCACCCTTTGAATCTCAGATGCAGGAATCGTAAGCCAATACCTCTCCTTCAGACCACTAGTCCCGATCTTGAAAGCTCTCAACCTCCCTCCTGCTATATCTGCTTAGCAGTTGTCTGAGAGTCCTATTGATGCTGTAACAAATGACCACAAATTTAGTGGCTCAAAACAACACAAAAGTATTCTCTAGTAGTTCTGGAGGCCAGAAGTCTGAAATCAGTTTCACTGGGCTAATGTCAAAGTGTCGGCAAGGCTGGTTCCTTACAGAGGCTTTAGGGGACAATCTGTTCCCCTGCCTTTTCCGGCTTTTAGAAGACACTCACACTCCTTGACTCTGGCCCCTTCCTCTGTCTGCAAAGCAGGTCATTTCAACAACATGGCTTTCTCTGTCTCTGCCTCCCTCTTATGAGGAACTCGTGATTACACTGAGCCCAGCCAGATAATCCAGGATAATCTCCCATCTCAAGATCTTTTAACTTAATAGCATCTACAAAGTCCGTTTTGCCATGTAAGGCTACACATTCCTGGGTTCCGGGGATTAGGCTATGGACATCTTTGGGGGCCATTATTTAGTCTTCCACAACCATCACTTCCTAGACAGACTCTATTTTCTCCCAGTCGGTCCTCTCTTGACATCAGCTGCCTTCCTTATTCAACCCACAAAATGGGTTGAAAGAAACTATTCTCTTTCCAGCATCTTCAATTCTCTTATACCCTCTTCCTTTCACCAAACCTACCTGGAAACCCTCCTCCTGGAACAATTCTATTAATATAATCACCTTCACTGATCTTACAACCAGGAATTTGGTCTTTCTGGATAAAATCTCCCTTTTCCAGTGTAAGACCAACCACTCCACCTCTTTTTTTTTTTTTTTTTTGAGACAGAGTCTCACTTTGTTGCCCAGACTAGAGTGCCATGGTGTCAGCCTAGCTCACAACAACCTTAAACTCCTGGGCTCAAGCTACTCTCCTGCCTCAGCCTCCTGAGTGGCTGGGATTACAGGCACACACCACCATGCCTGGCTAATTTTTCTATTTTTAGTAGAAACAGGGTCTCGCTCTTGCTCAAACTGGTCTTGAACTCCTGACCTCAAGTGATCATCCCCCCTCAGCCTCCCAGAGTGCTAGGATTACAGGCATGGGCCACTGTGCCCAGCCCTCCATCTCTGCTCTTAATCCCCTGTCCCCCTTTAGGATTTTTCCTCCAATCATTCTCTTTATATCTTCTGTCTCTGACTTTCAACTCAGCCCTTGTCCTTAGAAATATTATTTTCAACCATCAAAAAGAAAAAGTAGGCTGGGCGCGGTGGCTCATGCCTATAATCCTAGCACTCTGGGAGGCCGAGGCAGGAGGATCACTCGAGCTCAGGAGTTCGAGACCAGCCTGAGCAAGAGCAAGACCCCATCTCTACTAAAAAATAGAAAGAAATTAGCTGGACAACTAAAAATATATAGAAAAAATTAGCCAGGTATGGTGGCGCATGCCTGTAGTCCCAGCTACTCAGGAGGCTGAGGCAGGAGGATTGCTTGAGCCCAGGAGTTTGAGGTTGCTATGAGCTGGGCTGATGCCACAGCACTCCAGCCCGGGCAACAAAGTGAGACTCTGTCTCAAAAAAGAAAAAAAAAAGTGAGGATTTCTTGTTCTGGATTTATTTCTCCCTGGCTAAATACAATTAAAAACCCTAGACATAATACAACAAATAATCATAGGAGGACGAGGAAATGTTGAAAAAGCAAAGCAGACTAACTAGGTACTTCAGGACTTAAGGAACTACACAGGGTCAGTTCTCTAGGTTTTCTTCTCGTTTCTCATGTATCCTGGGCTTCGACCTGGAGAATACTGTGATTCAGAACCACCAACAGGCAAAGAAAATTTAGAAAGAAAAAAAAGCCCCATGAAAAGCCTGCTCTGTCTAGTCAAAGAATGGAGAAAGGGGCAGCACCGCAGGACAAAACCCTTTTGGACCATACTCCTCGTACCACACTCAAACACAAAGGATGGCCCCCACCTCTACGGTGTTAGTGAAGACCAAGTGGGGAGTCTGCATTTCTGCCCGACTTAGTGGCAGCAAGTGACCCAGGATGATGCTTCCCCCGCACCTCCCGGCATTGTGGGTGGAGACTGCTGGGGCATCTAGATCCCCAGTCCCTCACTCAGCAGCATTTCCCTCACTGCCAGAATAACGTCAGTGGAGACTGAGTGGGATTCCCAGCAGGGACGGGCAGGACCCCTCACCCACCCAGCTACAAAATGGAGGGAGGATCTTGGAGAGGAGGGAGCTAGAGAAAGGGATTCTTTAGACCTGCACAGGAACTTGCTGACCACCCTGGTCATGAAACTGACCTATGTTAACTCATCAAAGGTTGGGGGACTGAACTAAAGTGTGGAATAGCACCAGGTTTTCAGAGTGGTCCCCAGGTAGCACACAAAAAAAGCAGATCAGAAGAGCACTATAAGGGTTTGAAAAGTAAATTGTCATTGGAACCACAGCCCACAAAAACAGGCCAGGACCAGGACACGAAACCTAAACAGGGTGGCTGCCTGCTAAAAGAAAAGAGTTAAATAGGATCTCGTCTTCTAACGTAATATCCAAAATGTCCAGGTTACAACTGAATCACTTGTCATATCAAGAAGCAGGAAAGTCACAACCTAAACAGTAAAAGACAATCAAGAAAGTCATCAGACACCAATACCAAGATAAAGCAGATGTTAGAATTGTCCGACAAAGAGTTTAAAGTAGACATCTTAAAAATGCTTCAGCAAACAATTAGGAACACTCTTGAAACAAATGAATCTCAGCAAAGGAATACAAGCTATAAAAGATAAACCAATGGAAATTATAAAACTGAAAAATGCTATAATCAAAATAACTCACTCAATGGGCTCAGTAATAGTTTGGAGAGGACAGAGGAATGGAAGGAGGGTCTTGGAGAGGAGGAGAAACTTGAGTATGAATTGGTAACATTTATGCAATCTGAACAGAGAGAAAATAGACTTAAAAGATCCTCAGGGATTTGTGGAATAACAACAAAAGTCCAAACATTTGTATCATTGAAGTCCCAGAAGGAGTGAATGTGTGTATACATAAAGTCATCCCCAACCTTTTTGGTACCATGGACCGGTTTCATGGAAGACAATTTTCCACGGAGGGGGGTGGCTGGGGGAGGCAGAGCTTAGGGGGTGATGTGAGCAACTGGGAGTGGCTGTAAATATGGATGAAGCTTTGCTTGCTCACTGCCAGCTACACGGCCCCCAAGTTCCTAAGTTTCATGGAAGACAATTTTTCCATGGATTGGGGGTAGGGATGGGGGTGTGGAGCTCTGTGGCCCAGTCCCTAATGGGCTATGGCCTGGTCCTGGTCTGTGGCCTATGCATTGAGGACCGCAGTGTGTGTGTGTGTGTGTGTGTGTGTGTGTGTGTGTGTATTCACATAGTGTGTGTGTGTATTCCAAATAATAGTGGCTGAAAATTCTCCAAATTTGGTGAAAGACCAAGAAATTGAACAAATCCCAAGCAGGGTAAACCCTAAGAAATCAAAGCCAAGATACATCATTATCAAACTGCTGAAAACTAAACACAAAGAAGAAAATCTTAAAAGCAGCTAGAGAGAGAAACAATGCATTACTAACAGGGGAACACCAGTTTGGAGGACAGATTTCTCATCTAAAACCACTTGAAATGCTCTCACCAAGGTCACTGTTGGCCTCCTAACTGACAATAACGTGATCTTACTTGGACTTTCTAGCATTTTCTGTTGACCACCTCTCCTTTCTGAAACACTCTCTTCCACAGTTTCCTGGGTTTCCCATCTTGACACCTTTTCCAGAACCACTCACAGGCTCCTCTGTTCCCACCCAGCTACGGACAGCCATTCCCTAGGCTCTGGTCTCTGCTCGCTGCTCTGCTTACACAATGTGTTCTCTCCCAACATAGCCTGCCTGCCATTCCCCTACCTTTCTACTTATTTCTTTTAAAGTCATGTTTGTTGAAGTAAAATTTATATAACATTCACCCATTTTAGTGTCCAGTTCTATAAATTTTGACAAACAGATACAGTCCTGGTCCCACTCTCACAATTGAGATAATTTCCATCACCCTGAAGAAGCTCCTTTATACCCCCTTGTTGTCAGTCCTCTCCCCACCTCCAGTCCTTGGCAACCGCTGGATCTGTTTTCTGTCCCTACAGTTTTGCCTTTGCCAAAAGATAATTTTCATGTGCTTTTTAATGTCTACCCATAAAGATAATGCCTTCCACATGTATATATCTAGTGTTAACCTTTCTTTTGAACTTGAGACTAATCTCTCCTGTATCTTTTGTTTGGGTCAGACTTAGGATTCCTTTTCTCTTCATGCACAGAGAAGGATGAGTGACAGAAAAGTTACCTAACCTCTCTGAGCCTCAGTTTCACTCCATAAAAGAGGGTAACAGTACTTTGCTGATTTATTGGGGAAGTTAAATAAGATAAATGCCAACAAGGAGCCTACCAGGCTGGATGTACACAACAGATGCCCAATACATCAATAATATCAGCTGCTCTCGATGAAGTTTCGTTTCCTCAAGGGACCTGTACCTATAGAGGATGGAGCATGGGGTTTCTGAGTCATCAGCCCACTTGCTGGGGAGTTCAGGCCTCCTCCAAGGCCGGAAATCATTCTCCCCACTGGTCAATGCTACAACATGCTGGGTGAGGGGATGTGTAACACGCAGATGACTGCACATCTGAATCTCAGAAAGACTTTGTAGTGCAATTGAATCTTGCAACCAACCAATTACTTCATATAATGAGAATGCCTCAGGATCTCTGGTTAGCTTCAAGTTTATGGGGCTGATTTATATCTGAAATGAAGATTGTTTCATTTCAGATCCCTTTTACTTAAAGGCACAAATAAAGCACAATGTTATCTTGCAGCAGATACTACTCTCATAATTATTCATGAGGCCTCCAGGGCATTTACAGTAACACGTGCATGAACAGCCTTCTTTCACGTGGGATGGGGACAGGGAGAAGTGGCAGACCCTTTCATTTCTACATAGTTTTGCATTCTGAGGCTCCATGTTTTCACATAGTATGACCCAGTGGCAATTTATAATAGATTTTGAGAAGCCATACGATACTTCAGCAGATGCTTCCTCTCAATGCCTATTAGAACTAAAAGAAAAAAAGTCCCTTAATGAAAGTAAACTGACAAGGATCACATTGTTCTCATTTCAAACACACATAAAGGAATAAAAATGTTATGAAATATGCCACGCAGTTTTTACTAATCCCTTAACCTCCAGAGAAAGGGCTTGCAATTAGTATTGTATTGGAATTGTCACAGCTAAGCAATTTAAAAAAAAATACTACTGGGACTGATTTTATGCTATACATATAGGCTAAAAATACAGTTAGTGTAACACAAAGAAATTAGAATTACAATTGAGGTGTCATATAGTAAGTGAAAAAGGTTTAACAGTCTGTCTGGTCATAGAGCTAGTAACCACTTCACGCAGAATGCAGTGAAACAAAGGTGCCTTTCTCATTAGCCAGAATGCATCCGTGGCCAGCACTGTTTTGCTAAGGCCATATACAGTTGTACTTGGTTACAGGAACATTAGTTAAGTGAGACCATAAAAAACAGCTGTATTTGAGATCACATAGGACTCTGCACATTTTCTCCCTGTGGCAACCGATCAGAAATCTTGCTGACAGGTAAACTTGTACAGAATGAATGATCCTATTTAGATTAATTCTTCTTAATGCCTTACACAGGCCTACTTTCCTGGCATGTCAGGGAGAGAGCAGGTCCGTTCTATTCAAAACCCAGAGATAGAAAATTCAAGCTTGATTACTTGATCAGATATATGACTACACTGGTAGAGAATGTGGAGTGCTCAGCCTCTGTAAAAATACGGCTGGTGGGCTCTACCCCAGCCCAGAGTTCAGCCATGAGGCACTCTGGAAAATGAGCACCCAGCCAGGGAGGACCAGAGAACTGAGTTTTAGCTGTGGCTCTGTCATTACTGTTTCAGTTCTTCACTCTCCACTCGGTAACAAGATACATCTATACCTTTTGCCATCAAACTTTGAAATCCCCAACCCCGCTTCACTGCCCTCCAGTCCCTGTCCCTAGGGTTTCATCCATGTGATATTAACCAACACCCCCCAGAGGACTGAAATGTGCTTGCCTGGCTAGGCTCGCCTGCTGTCATTGACATGAGAAGAACATACCCGGGGCTGGCCCACAGAGTCCACGGCGATGATGGGAGGCACGTGGAGCAGATGTGGGAGCTAGCTCAAGCCCAGGTCAGCACGGCTGCCCAGCCAAGGCCTGCCTAGACCAGCCAACTTGCAGACTCCTGAGCAAAACAAATGCTGCTTGCTGCAGGCCACTGAGATTTTGCAGTTGTTTGTTATGCAGCAAAATTGTGGCCTGGTTAAGAGAAGCAGTCGCTAAACACTGTGTGCCCTTGGGCCATCCCTTTCCCTGCCTGTCCTCCACTCCTCACTTACACAATGAGGGAGGGACTGGAGGACCTCTAGATCTCTTCTAATGACAAGTGGGGACCAGGAGACCTGGGATGAAGAGTGATCCAGACTCAAGGGTCTGAGATTTATTCAGGGCCTAGAAGAAGGAGCTGAGGGATACACGTGAGCTGGCACTGGGCAGACAGGCAGGCGAGCCTTTATCCCCACTGGTATTGCCACAAACGTGCCCACAGCTACGGACCTGGGCTACTGTATGTTTTGATAGCCAACTCGCCAATGAAACTTGTTTTTCTATTGGTTTAAACCCAAACGAATAAGCAAGTCAGACACAGGACTGGAGAAAATGGAAATCTTTATTTTTAAACACTAGTACATTTTCAGGCTGTTTTAAAAAGAAAAAATCATGTTACATTAGTTCAAAACTATGCATCAAAGCATATTTATTTAAACTCTAATTTTACAAACACATAATGAAAGAAACGTATTTTATAAATATCTACTCAGAATATGTATTATGAAAAAAAGTGTTTAAAAATAACAGCCCCAGATCTCCCTCTTTAAATATATAAAATTCCGTACAATTCGTAAGAATTCTTCCTCAAGAGCCGAAAATTTCATTTCACAAAGGCCAACAACTCAGTTCTCGTCAGACACAATCAAAAGTAATAGGAATATAAAAAAATGTAAAAGTTCTGTACAAGGGAAATACAGATAGCACACGGGTAAATCTCATTACCATACATGCCATTTGTGTTTTAAAAATGTTTTATAAAAACTGCCATTTAAAACAAGTAAGTGAGAGTACTTCCCTGACCGTGGAAAATATATAAATTATCACCTCCCACCTGGGTAACGAGGCTCCTCCCTGCTGGAGCTGGGGGAGGGATGTCTCCACGTTCCTGACCAGGAGCATGAGCCACACACGGGGACCCTCCTCCTTCCTGGCAGTGGCTTTTTCTAGTGGACGACCCACTAGTATTTCCTTTCACTTAGAAAAATTCTTTGGGATCACTGTAGAAGAAAATTGCTTATACGTACAAAGCAAGACTAGGGGATGACTTCAGATTGTTGCATCCAATTAATAATATGTATATTTTGTATTTTTGGTGACCAAACTGTGGAAGCTTGATTCACCACTGTCAGAGACACACCCCATCACCTACCCCAGTGACACCCATGGCACAGCGCCAAGGCTGTCGCTTCATCTTCCCTCTTCCGACCCAAGCTGATCTGTTGCCTGCAGCAGCGTATACAGACTATTGTCTCTTCTGACACTTCTTCTGGAAGGAACTCTTCAAAAAAGTGCGGTACACAGGGTCATCCACATATTCATTCTTAAACCTGGAGCTCAGGACTCTTTGTCTCTTTCTTTCTCCTTGGATTATGTCTGCTCCATAAAACGTGTCTTCAAATCGCATATCAGAGGCTGTGGACTAAAAGCAGCCAGTGTTACATTGAGAAGGGCTTAGCATCTGACCTTCACAAGACTGGACAAAGGTCTGACTCGCTCAGCGAGGGTTGGGGTGCAGAGGCTGGGACTGCCAGCTCAGGGGAGCAGGGCCCAGCCAAGGCTCTGGACTGTCCCTCACCTCCCCGACGCTGACGCAGTCTAGTGAGGAGAGGTGGCTCCATTTAGCCCCACCTTCTCCACGATCCCCAACCTTTCCCCCCGCCCTCCAACCCCCACCCCCAGGGGCCTTCCACAAGCAGAAGCAGGATTAAAGCCTTCTCATTTCAAATCTCCCTCGCTCTCTATCTCCCCTCTGGCTCCTGCCCAACCCAGTTTTGGACAATCTGTCCACGGTCATCTCTAATTCACCTCTATTCCTATCTACCTTTGCACCTCGGCCCCCGCCCCTTCTGTGAAACTGTTCTTGCTAACGTCCTAGTTGCTAATTCCTATGACACTTTTTTAAGTGTCCCGAAGTGTTCTAAGTCAGTCCTAAATTGACTTGATTGCTCTGCCACCTAACTGCTACTTAAAGCTCTCTTCTCTGTCATTTTGTAAACCCTTCTTCCTACTTTTCCTCCTCCTCTGGCTGCTCATTTTTGATGTCTCAGGGGTTCCCTTTCTTAACTATCTGCTCTTAACTATCTGATGCCCCTGGCTTTCGTGTTTGGCCTTCTCCTCTCCACACGTGCTCCCAGGCCTTTGTGCCCACACTCGTGGCTTCAGTGTCTGCGTGGACTCCGAGGGTGCTCACTTCTCTTGCTCCAGCTCAGCCCTCCTGTGCTCAGGCTGGCAGGCCCACGTGCCCAGCAGGCATCTCAGAGGCACTTCAAATCAACCTGTCCTAAACTGAACTCAAAGTCTTCCTTGTCCTTCTCTGTCCTTCCCATAGTCCATAAATGGCGCTGTCATACCCATCCATCCAGTTGTACTGGTCAGCAATCTAAAAGTCATCACAGATTTCCCTTTGTCTTCACACTGTCCAAGGTCCCTCCTATAGGTACCCCAAAGCCCTCCATCCTTTCTCCTTTATCCCTACACTGACCCCATGGAGCAGCCCCCACACCTCTTCTCTAAACCACTGCAATAAATACTGCACCCCCAACCTACTTCCCACCGAACCACTAGAAGCAGACTCTCTAAAAGCTCTTTTATTAGATGGCTCGATGTGATTATATGCTCTTGCTCATAATTTTTCAACAGCTCTACAGTCTTCAAGACGACACCCGCGCTCCCTAGGCTGGACCTTCATAACCTGGCACGATCCTACCCCATGCTCTGGTCGGACTGAATTATTTGCAGGTCCTAGCCACAGTTTCTGGCTCAGGGCCTCACACTTCTCTGCCTTTGGACACAATGTTTCCTTTCCATGGAAGATATTCCATCTTCTGCACAGGCAAACTAGAGGGCCCTTCTTTGGGGCTCCCGTAAGCCTCTACACATCAGCACAGTGGAAGGAGGGCAGTGCAGAGGTAAGGAGCAGGGAAGTTCCTCCCCTTCAGGGGAACCCTGTACGTGGGAGGACATTAGGGACTAAGTACCCAACTTTGTATGTGTTCCCGGCACAAACGACATGCCCAGCACTCAGTCACTGTTCAGTGTTTGCTGAGTGAAGGCACGTGGGCTTTTCTGTGATAGCTAAAGCCTGTAGGCTACAGCAAAGCATTATTTCTGCTTCCTACTTCCCTACTATTTTGCCTCCTAAAATGCATCCCAATTGGCTTTCACTGAGGTGGATGACTTCTGATGACACTAACACACAGTGCATCTGTGTCACCAAGACTACCTCCCCTGGTTGGTGACAGGGGCAGAGTCCTGCTCTTAGGACTTGAAAACACATGTTCCATAGTGAAAAAGAGAAAAACAAGGGAACAGCACGAGGAAGCCTGGAAACTAAACATGGACCCAACTGTAAAGCTGTCCATGTTCTCCGCCAGCCCATGAGACAGCTGTCCAGGGTAACAGACTACCTCCACCGGCTCCCCTAGACACTACCTGCTTTCACTGAGGGAGGAAAACCAAGAGATTGTGGGTTGGTTGGGTACCCTCTGCCATTAGAGGAAAACACTTTGGTTTCATTTATTCTTGGCAAAATACTTCCTCTGAGTAATCTTTCAGTTTTATAAGTGCTAAAGTTATCAAAGGAGAAAATAAACCATCAATGAAAGTGTTACCACTGTGCGGAAACAGCAAAAGTCAGCCTCTCAAATACAATAATAAAACCGATTTACCAGGAGCACTAGCTAATTATGCACTGTTGCTATGGTTGTTCCGTAAGACAATAAAAGGTAATGGGGCCGTTTCTGAAGTGAGTGGAAAGAACCCAGCACAATCGCTGAGGTGGACTGCTGACTCTCTTGAAAAATTTCTCCCCTCGTCAGCGTGTGTCTGGGTGAGCCAAAGTCATTAAAACACGGGGCTCCTGATGAGGGCTGCTAACCCACCTCCTTAAAAAACAAAAAAGATTTCTCTAACCATAAAATACCTTCCATCAATGAGTTTTCCAATTAGATTTGTTTCACCAACTGGAAAAAAACAGCAATCAGGGACAGACTAACCAAGGGCCAGAGGGGATACCTCCAACCTGAAGGGACAGCCGGCCAGCTACGACAGCAGTGTGTACATCTTTGACTCAGTAACGACAGAGATGGCAAGCTGGATTTAGTGACTGTGAGCCTCTGTTCCTGAAGATGTTTTCTGCTAGACCCAGCCGCTGACATAACAGGCTGCGTTTAGTATGCATGTGACTTATATATTTTCATTTTTTTTTTTAAGTAAAAAATTTTCTCCAAGAATTAAATTTAACAAAAGGTAAACGCTGGTGTGCTTGTTCAGAGAAATGAACCTTAGAAAACTCAGGAGCTGTGTTCGGATAAAGCCACAGGGGAAGGCATCCTGGTATCTGAGCCAAATCTATTGTGGAACAAAGAGATTGTGATCAGAGTGGGAAGCAAAGCGCTTTCTTCTAAGGCAATTAGGAAATAGTATTTGATCTACAAGACTCAGCTGGTAGGATGCTTAGCTATAGGTGAATTAGAGACTTCCAGAGGGCTACCTACCTACTCCACTCCCATCCCCTAAATCTCTAGGTGCTACAGAAAGGGAAAAAAAGGGAAGGGAGAAGGGAGAGGAGAGTCCATGGAACACGGGAAGGTAGGAGAGGCAGCCATCTCTAACACCTTGAAAAGGAAAGTTTTTCCCTAGAGATTCAAGGTCTCAGGACGCTGACAAGTTATCTAGGTTTTTTAGGTCTTTTGTTAAGATGTAGCTGATGTCTTTACAATAGGAATATCTAATTTTCTCTTTCCTTGCAGTTATTATCTGGTGGTTAATCTATTTAGAGGTGTGTGGGTCTCCTCCAAGCCCCATTTCTCATGGAGTGGGTGGCAGTACTGTTACTGTCACTCTTCTCTTGACCATTTTCCTCTGAAGGACCTTCCTCAGGATGCAGCTGAGAGGAAGGGCAGTATCCACCCAATGCAGTCACTCTGCTGTCAGGATCCCACCCGATGTGAAAGGAGCTGCATTTACAACTGAACACTAAGGAAACCTTTGATTTTCCCTAAATAACCAAACGATCCACAGTAACTCTATCACTGCACATAGGTATATCGTAAGTATGCACTGAAAACAAAGAGTGTCATTTATTCAGGAAAAAATTTCATTTTAGTGAGAAAATATCATCCATTCAAATTTCCCCGGTCCGATTTATCATTTCACAGATGTGGCAGACATAATTCTAAATAAGTAAAACTAACTTCATTTCAGGGTCCACTAAATATTTTATGATACAATAATATGAAACCTAAATTATTGTGAATTATATTTTTTAACAACTTCAGCTTTGATTATTTGTCCACGTTTGTTTATCTTTTAATGGTAGATAAGGGCTTGAAACTAATATTTTCTTTTTTACAAAACTGCTTTAGGCCGAGCACAGTGGCTCATGCCTGTAATCCTAGCACTTTGGGAGACCGAGGAGGGAGGATTGCTTCAGGCCAGGAGATCAAGATCAGCCTGAGCTAGAGTGAGACCCCGTCTCTATGAAAAACAGAAAAATCAGCCAGGCGTGGCAGCACACACATGTAGTCCCAGCTACTTGTGAGGCTGAGGCAGGAGGATTGCTGGAGCCCAGGAGTTTGAGGTTGCTGTGAGCTATGATGATACCACTGCACTGTAGCCTGGGTGACAGAGGGAGACCCTGTCTCAAAAAACAAACAAAAAACGCCCCCAAAAAACTGCTTTAGTATTCCCACATCTAGTATTTAAGCTTTATCTTTTTTATTATGAAAGTGAAAGCTTAGTTTAATTATGAACTAATAACAAACATTAGTGATCTTCTGAGACAGACGTTAGTCAATGTATGGTAAGACTACAGGAGACTAGACAATTACACCTAGTCCCCTCTGATCTACTATTGGACACTTTCTTTTAATGTTGCTTATACTAACAAGATTGCAAATGCCTTGGTGCTATCTTTGCATGCTCCTGGTCCTTTGTCAGGAGCATGTATGTTTTTAATAACTATTTTTGTGTGTCAATAAATGTTAACACAAAAAAAATCATCATTTGACTTCATTAGAAGAAAAGTAAGGGACATGCACTAGTTTCCCTATTTTTGGCCGAATTTGAAGTTTGCATTCAATAGGTTTCAATTAGGAAAAAGTTGCATTGGCTTTCTTCCAAATTAATCCAACAGCTTAAGTATATTCACTGCCAGGCTTGGGAAACATCAGGAGAGGATGAGGAATTCACTTGGCAGGTACCAAGTGGCATTTGCCAGCACTTACAAAACGAGCTTTCACTCTCTTGGGTAACTCTTCATCTAAGGTGTAGATGTCCTCTCTCTTCATTGCTATCTGGGATCCATCTTCAAATTCGACCTAATGAAAAATAAGACATCATACTATTCAGCTTTAAGAAACAATGGTGATATAGCACCTCTTGTATACTCCTGGATAGGGTTGGAACGCATTCTACTAAGCGAAGTAGCCCAAGAATGGAAAAACAAGCACCACATGTACTCACCATCAAATTGGTAGTGACTGATCAACACATAAGTGCACATATAAGAATAACATCTATTGGATGTCGGGTAGGGAGGGAGGGGGAAGGGGGAGGGGCGAGGGGGAGGAGGGGACGGATATATGCATACACGAAGGGTGCAATGCGCACCCTCCGAGAGATGGACACGCTTGGGACTGGGACTTGGGGGGAGGGGGGGGCAAGGGCATCACACGTAACCTAAACACCTGTACCCCTATAAACAACAAACAATAAAAAAAAAAAGAAAAAAAAAAAGAAAAATAAGACATCATGATATACATTAAAAAACAAGCACTGACCATTTCTTAAGCATTTCAATTAACAACACAAAAAAAAGATAAAAATAGACTTGAGCAGAACAAACAAGGGAACCAGCCAACAACCAAATAGGAAGAGGTCTTTTCCTTATTCAATTAAGAACAAAATATATTTTAAAATAGGCCACAATTCTTGAAAATGGGTATCTTAGAATATGGGACATGAAAACTTCATCCAACAAAGCAAAAACAAAGAGAAGTAGCCATTGATCAAATGATTTCACAGAACATGAGACTGTAGCAAATTTAGCATTAAGATGGGCTCGGTCTGTCAGCACTGTTTCTTTAAGAGGCCCTGACAACGTAACAGGGAAAACTGCTCCTATTTGTGAAAGAAAAGGTAATGCATTTATTCTCAGATAAATCCTCTCAGATAAAATAATTTCTCAAGTTCTTACAGAGCTTTAACTTTCAAAACTCACTTTTGTCAAATTCAATCAAACAGGCCAGGAAAAAATCCCAGTTTCTCAACTTCATAACATAAACCTCATCAATGTGTAAAAATACATTCTCATCTAAAACAAAAATGTTTAAAACTTTTTTCATGCTAACCAAATGGCAGCAAATAATTTCATAACCAGTTTTTCAACATTTCAGGAGATTTTGTCAGAGAAAGGGTAAATGACACTGGCTAACAGAAAACTAGAGCATCTGGGTTAGGTTTAATCCAACATGAACTCTTCTAGGAGAACACAAAAGTGCTGTACTCAGGTGGGATATCTAATGTGTTCTAATGCAGAACCACACAATATTTTTGAAGTCTCTAAATTTTCTGTTTGTCTAAATTCTTTAATTTTAAGCTATAAAAATATGCTGTACTTCTAGTTAAAAGGTAAGGTAAACCATGCAGCTGTGCTTTGTTAATAAAAAAAAATCTGTTGAAGTTTGAAATATTGCATGTATTAATTAACAGAATGTCCAACTGATGGCTGTACTTTTTATTAAACAAGTACTTGCTAGAGCTTGGGGTGGATGATAACCACCAGCTCCTTGCGACATTAACTGGCCACATCTGTGCCAATGCACTGCTGATCTAGATGAGACGCCCGGGGGTAGGTGGTATATGTCTCTCAGGCAAAAGCCACCAATTCAGGGGCTGCTGGTTGAGAACAGCCATCACTGTCTTAATCAAGATAAAATATATAATTAATCTTACAATCCACATACTACCAACATTTGACTAAGCTAAACAATATGGTGGAATTAGGTCTCTGTCACAGGAGAACTCCTGCTGTCACTTCCTGGAAGGCTGAAGATGGGAAGGGTTTCCTTCCTGGCCTTGTTTGAGCACAATGGTTTCTTTAATATTTAATTAGGTCAAAGCGTCATCTTATTTATGCAATTTGAGAACATAGCTAGAACCACCTGTGCCAACTTTCTTCTGAAAGAGAAAATGGCAATTACGAAACTAAAAGGGAGTATGCTACGCTAGGACTAAGGGTGACCAACGTCCTGGGACTCAGGGGTCTCTCAGGATACAGGACTCTCAGTACCAAAATCAGAGATGGTTCCAGGCAAGCAGAGACAGTTGTTTACCCTAGTTGGAACAGAGCTGAGAATAAATTCTAACCCTTCTCTTTACTGGCTGTGTGCTCTTGAACAAATTATGAAAAATTTGTTTTTATTAAAAATTATAAAAAATTTGTTCACTGAGCCCTTTTCTCCACATTTGCAAAATAGGAATCAATAACACTTACTTTGCAGGACTACTGTGAGGGCCAAAAAATGCATATACTTAGGATATTTAGCACTGTGCAGTAGGTAATGAAGTTGTGTCTATTTTTATAAATGTCTTTGCTTATTCAATGGTGAAGTTGAATAATTAGACACAAAACATAAAATGATCTCAAAAGGCCACTTGGTTTAATGAGGAATTTTAAACTACTTGTGCTTGAGAGACAATTTTAATATTAGTCTTAACTTTTTCATTGAGTCTACAAATATGCCTATAGTTTTATGTTGAGAGAACATCATAAATTCAACTGAAGTGAACACACTGATTACTAATTAGCCTGAATTTTAACATGTCCTCATTATATGATACTTTTCATATAGCAAATAGTTTTGCTATGTATAGAAAGCCTCACTTTTGCACTTATTGTTTAATTAAATATATTTATTTTCTTTTGAATGATATAATAAAGCTTCTTTTCCAGGAGTCTCCAGTAGTATCAGCCTGTCTTGTGATTTTGCCTAATTCTGGACATTCTGATACAAAGAAGCTGCAACACCTACCCTATGACAAATAACCTGAATCCACAACTTAACACTGTCACCAATACCATATCTAAAGGGGAAAATGACCTTTACACATACACACAATGTATATGTACACATCCTCCCCTCCCTACTCCCCTTGGGTTTTTCTAGACCATGAAAAATGTTCTCTCTTAAGTTCTTCAAACTTCTTTGGACACCTTCAATTACACTGTGCTCCAGTTCTGGATGCAGTGTCTTATGTACTCTTCCATTTAAGCCCTTGCTCCTTATCAGTCTTGGAACAATTTCTTTGTTGAAACTGGCAGTCTTATCATTCTCAAGCTGTTTTTCAACTTAACAGGGCTGAACCTTCTTGCTTTTTCTCCATTTACTTCAATCTTCCTGTTTGCACTCTACCGTTTAGCTTGAGAATGTTGATTTCTTCCACAGTGCTACTGAAAATACAATGTATTGGGGTTCTAACAAATTTGTCCCCTTTTAAAGCCTTTCCGAAGGAATATAAATACATATGTACTATCCATGTTGTTTCCCTTATTAGAGCTTAACTCCTTCTCATTTCTGGTAGGAATAAAATAATTTCATTTTTTAATTGTATACATATTCTTTAATACATTGTAGAGTTCCCTAGTAAACAGAATGTCAAACTGATAGCTGTACTTTTCATTAAACAAGCACTTCCTTAAGCTCGGGTAAATGATAACCACCAGTTCTTTGTGACATTAATTAGCCACATCTGTGCCCATGCACCATAGTCTAGGTTTGCGGAGACGCCCGGGGGATTGGGGGTGTATCTCTCGCAGTCAAAAGCCCCAATTCAGGGACTGCTGGCTGAAGAATGGCCATCACTATCTTGGCTGAAGGTGAGGTGAACCAGCCAATTAGTCTCTCCCCATATAATGGAAACACAGGCCAGCGAAGCAGCCTGTCTTCTAGTCATTTATCTTTTTGGCTGTTACCATATTCCTTACACTTAAACCATTCATCAACTATTGTTAGGGTTTCCCAGCGTCCAATTTGGTAACAAAGCTCCAGAGCTTCAACCTGGTTCATCAGACAGCGAATCTTTGCCTCCTTCATACAATAAGAGACGCCCCCAATTCATGGGGCTTTCTGATCTGTGCCACGCTTGACATACGATCTCCCTCTGGCTTCTCATGTCCATCCCAGCAGGCCTCACAGAAAGGGCAGCACCCACCTGGTACATGTGTGCAACATTCGATCCAAAATATTTTGCCCCGTAGAGTTTGCCATCGGGCCACTTGACTTGGACGACTTCTCCCTCGGCAGGAGGGCCCAGCTTCACACAGTCTCGGCTCTGCGGAATAAACAGAGACAGGCTTTTCCAGGCGAGTGCCTAAGTGACTGCATTTAGAACTTAGCAAATGATGAACTCCTGACAATTAAGAGGAGTTATTGCCTCTGTGTTTTATGGCTTATGATCTCGCGCGGGTGTTCAGGGGAAGAGATATGAGCCAAAGGAGTACTTAAAGATTCAGCCTACATCATAAAGTTGCAAAGGAACCACCATAATCCAAGCAGGAAAAAACAGCAGCATTTACAGTTGCTGTTTGACAAAGAATTGTTCAGGGGGTAACTAAAATTTGCAGAAACTGCTTTAGCAGAGAGTAGACCAGCTAATGATTTATAACACCTGACATTTATATAGCATTTTGCAGTTAACAAAATGCTTTAGCACACATCTCATTTGATCCTTATAATCACTCCATGAAGTAGGCAGGGATTATTAATTATCCCCATTTTACTGACAGGGAAACTGAGCCTCCTAGGAGGCTCCTTTAAATTGTCAGGATCTCTGGAAGAAGGAAGCTGAATGGGAGAATAAGAGCTGAGGACACCCAGGTGGAAGTGGGGTGGGGAGAAGCAGCGTGAGACCAGAGCTGGTGGGACTTGCCAGTGCAGCAGGGCAGGTGAAGCTGAGTGCATGTGTCCTGCTTAGCACACCCCTGCTCAAGACCCCCGGACCTCCCTACACAGGCAGGTTGCTGCCAGCATCTCCTGTTAAGTGACTAGCCCACTTCCTTCCATGGGCGGTGGCACCCATAACCAGAGCCTTCTCACTTCAGGCCTTCTGTTCCACGTCGCCACCTCCTAAGGTAGTAATTCAGAACAAGCTCTCCAGGTGGCTCATCCTGGAAGGAGCTGCTTTTTTTCTTTTTTTTAAGAGAGTGGGGAGAGGGGTGTAGGTAAAAGAGTAAAACATTTTCACAGACATAGTTTGCAAACTTTTAACTTTGTATGTATTGAGTATGACACAATACAATTTTAACACAAAGGAATTAAATACTTGACTACTTTGGTAATTTCTTTTTGCACATTTAGCAATTCATGATTTGCTAATACTGGTATTTTACTGATGAGGCCAATCTGAATGACTGAAACGCACACTTGACCACTCAAGCTATTAATGCAGCCTGGGCACATTCTGTGGTCTAAATGAGAGGCGCTCACACTGGAAATATTTAGTTGTTTATGGCTAGAAATCCAGCATGTATTACTTGTTATTATTAATAGAAATTCTGCCTTACAAAGGAGTGGCCATTTTACTGTTGGATTAGGAGTATACACGAAAGGCCCAGCTGCTCATTTTTCTAACTGCAGACCATGCTTCCCTTTAGAGCTACAGGCAAAGAAGAAAATAAGTGCGCTCAGAGGCTCTATTGAACTGACAGTCTGTGTCTAACTTAGTCAAATGAAAGTAAGTTTATTTTTGGCCATCATAACATTTGACCGCAGGGCATGCAGAATTGAAAGAGTGGGCTATAGAAATGCACTCTATATACGCCCTTGGGGTTATCACCTCTCTTTCCATTTCCCTTCCAAAGATTAATGTGGAACTAAGAACACTGAAAGGCATAGCTTCTAAGTACACACTGAATACATGTGTCCAGTCTCCTGGGTTGGGCAGTCACATCAGCTCTAGGATTACTCTGAGCTAAAACCCAGATGCCGGGGTAGTTGTGGGGGGTAGGGAGGTGGAGTACGGGTCTTCCCTCTGCTCATGCTTTCTTCCACGTGGAGGGAGTTCCACCAGGTAATGCTTCCAGCTCTCCTTCACTCGCTCACAGCCTCCTTGAAGAGGATTAGGAATGACTTGACTTTATTTTTGAGTTATGAAGGCCATATTTCCCAGACTATGTGCTGTGGCACCCTGGGGTGCCACAGCAAACTCACAGGGACTCTATGGGATACTTTTCAGGGGAAAGACAGTGATGCTTGTGAGACACCCAGCTTACTGTTAGGTTGTTTGGACTTAACTGACTTAACAGAACTGTTAGGAATTTCTTTTGACCTAAAGGCAATGTAAAAAATGTGCTGAGACATTAAGAGCACTGTGAGTCAAGAAAGTCTGGTGACCTCTGGCTTGGCTCTCACCTTCCCTTCCTCTTTGGAGCTGCCCGCAGCAGAGAACATGCCCTCTGCTCTGCTCCTTCCACAGCCTGCAGTTCCTGCCCTGCCATCACTAGAGAAACCTAATTCCAAGGTCCAGTCCTAGGAAACCTGTTAGCCCACAGATATAAGCCACACTCCCCAATATCTGCTTTATTAGTAATAAAGGTGATATTTTAAATCCCCAAATCCTGACTCCTCAGTCTGTCTACATTGCCTTTCCTTGGGCAGGATGCGACCGTTCACCCTGCTATTCACTGGGTGCTTCCTGAATCCCAACAGAGGCAAGTCAAGGCCTCAGAGAACACGCGAGGCTGTCCTCCCATTTCCCTACCCACCACAAGCAACTTCCAAGCAGGAGAGTTACGGCTTTCTTTCCTTTATCAGTTAGGTCCTTAATTTTACAGATTTGACCTTCAACAGAAGTTTATTAACCTTTAAAATCAAACTCCCCCAAATAAATCATGACTTGCAATTTTAGGTACCATACCACCAGGGTGAGGCAATGCTATAGAAATGTGGCCTAGACACATATAAATTATGCTTGAGCAACTTATCATAAAAACAGTTTTATTAATAAACTGTATGCAACTTTACCAAGTGACAAGCAATTCTTTTTAAAAAAGTTCTTTGAAAACAAAATATCTGAGGTACAGTTTGATATCTTTTTTCACTAATTGTAAATTCACCCTTTATTCACAACAAATCTTACCTTGGCATTGAAAATGCCTGACCTCAAATAACTCCTTACGACTCAGTCCACACGTGACGTTGCTCTGTGTCAGCCACAAAGATCAAGTTCATAATCTTCCAAGACAAACTCTATGGAAGACACCTCGGTTTGCTTTCTCAATCTTCTTGCTTTCGGAACTATTTTTCTTTATTCACAGAAGAAAACCAACCAATTATATATATAACAAGATAAATTATCCCGTGACTCCCCCACCTCCACAGCCAGGAGGCATTATTCTTAGTCATGACGGCTACCTTCTCACCCTTTGCCTGGTCATTTAGCCGTAAGTGGATATATTTTGATTTGCATGTAACTTTATTTAGTATGTATAATTCATTATTTACTCCCTAGCTACTTTCCAAATGGATTTGAGGCAGCTCAAAGCGTAAAACGCGAAAGAGCTTATTTCTGTAACACCTAGTTTCGTCCACAAAGAAATGGCGTCAGTTTATCAGCTGTCTCACATTGAGTTTGCCAGAAACTTTCTGTGACTACGTGGGGTATAAATTTAAACAAGAATGAAACTAGAAGCATGTGGGCTGATGAAAAGAAGTTGAAAGGTTTGATATTTTGGCTTCTCTGAGCCCTCCAAAGCAGAAGCTGGTGGGTGCCCCGAAAATTGTTGCCATCACTAATTCAGTATCCCTTTACTGACCACCTGCTGTGTGTGAGCCTCTAGGAGACCAGCTACCCAAGGTAGGAACAGGCAGATGGCCTCATAGCCACACTTGGAGGCCTGTCACACTGAGCCCCAGGGCTCTGTAGGGTGGGGGCCTCAAGGGTCCTTGCAAGGGGTGAGATCTACGAGGACTTCAACCACAGCAGAACTTTGATTTATAAATTGGGTTTCTGAGTAAGAATTCATTCAGGGGAAAAAAGGTTTCTTTTAAAAATGAAAGGTGTGAAAAAACTTAAATAGATTAAAGGTCTGAAAATGGAGAGATTTAGTTTGTGGAAATAGCTTGAGTGGTCTGCCCTCTCTCTTAAAGGCCTCCAGCTGGCTCACACACCCCTGGGTTGTGCGTGAGGAACCAGCCACTAGAGCACAGCTTCTCGAAGTGTGTTCCTAACACTGGGCACACGTTACAAATGAAGATTCCAGGGCCCTCCAATGCTCTCTGTGACTCAGGTTATTTTTTTTAAAGCAATCTAGAATTTAAGATCAATTACAGTAAAGGATGTAAAATGCTAAGGAGATCTTTCCTAATGCAGTTCTTAGTGCATTATTGGAGTAAATATACACTTTTACTGGAAAATTATATGCATTAAAACCTTGACTAATGCATTTTTCTCAGTCGCTGTCTAGACCCTTTGAAGCAGTTTGCCTTCACCTGACATAAATAGCTGTTTGCCTACTGCCTTCAGGGACGTGTAAACTCACCTAAAATCTACCAAAGACTTGTTCACAAGTATACTAGTGCCTGGAGCTGCCAGTAAGACTACTGTAGCTAGAGGACTAAACAGATGATGTGAAAATTAAAGACAGAAATCATAATCACAGTCAAGAGTAGACTTTTGGCTATGATTAATTACTCAAGGACTGGGTCATCAACCCAGGGCAAGAGGACAGGGTCCTATCACATTCCTTCCAAAGTCAGGGCCAAACTCCTATACTTGCTCTACCAACTAAAGAGCAAAGTTCCACTGCCAGTCTGATTATCTGAATTCTGAAGTCATTGTGTTCTTGGAACTCTTACTGGGCCCTTCGAAAGGCACCCCTAGAAGCTGCTGTCCTTGAATGTGGCCTGTCTTAGCTCTGTCCTCAGCCCCATCCCCACTGCCCCTCCTAACAGTGTAAACCACAGAGCAGGGCAGCTGCACCAGATGAAGACATGGCACATGCCTTCCCAGTAGTTAATCGGCACATAGTTTGGCACCTCTGGCAGTCCCCCTTGGGGAAAATGGTTAGGTGACCTGGAGTGAAATGATGCCAGCAGCTGCTAGCACTGAGAGATAATTTTCTGCTCATTACTGGACTCTGGCAGGGATTAACAAGACTGACTGACAGCCACGTCAGAATCGCAGTGGCTACCTGTCATCTGTGTGGCTGCCCAGCATCAGAACTTCCTTCTCCCCGCAGAGCCGCCGAGCGGGGGGCAGAGCTGGCCTGCCTTTACAGCGCCGACCACGGCCAGACACTCCCTTCCCCCGCTTCCCTGGCAGCACAGACAGCGGCAGTGGGCTGCACCCGCCCAGGATTTAGAACCTGTGATCTGAGAGGCAGAGAAACAAGCTGTACTTGTTTCTCTGAGCAGAATTCTCTGAGAAGGCCGGGGAGGCAGCAGCACTTGTGTGCCGACAGCAGGGTCCGGGTCTATCTGTCCACGCGAGGGGAGGCTGCCATGTTTTCCCTGGACTGGGTCTGTGGCCCGGGCGTGCCCACAGCTGAAACTGAGCAGCCTCCTCTGTCCTCCCCTGTTTCCTGCCCCTTGTTCTTCTGTGCCCCTGGAGACTCTGAGAGCCCCCCAGTAAGCTTCCGTAGAGCCTAAATCAGAGTCAGTTCCTGTTGCTCACCACTATTGATCCTGACTGATAAGTAACCACTGGATTGGGTGACAGCAGATCCCTCCTCTCACAAAATGGAAACCTTTCACTTAATGATGGAAGATAAACCCAGAGGGCTTCCTACAACACGCCATTCAAAGAGCCCAGGTGCAAATCCCCCCCTAAAAGAAGGGAGCATACTGATGAAAGTGTCAGCCTGGTCACAAGCTGTGCCTCCAGACACCTGGCGGCAGTCTCCAAGTTTTCAATATGCCTCCCAGTATGACGACATACCCACTCTGAGGACATCCACAAGGATGGATCCCAGACCATGAAGATAAGTCACCAAGCACCAGAGCAACGGCAGGCTCTTAAGAATCGCCATTCAAGGTGGGCTACTCTAATGGAAACACAACACTTTAGACTGCTTGTTAAATATAAATCATAAGTATCCTTCATGTAGAGATTAGCAAAGATAGAAAACACGTTAAAATTATTTCTCTTAAAAAATAAATTTTTGTTCTGAGCTTCTACTATATATTCATTGGGAGAAATTGTAGAATTTTTTTCAAGATAGAAAAATAAAAACAACCTATATTTCCATCACCTAGAAGTGATCACTGTGACCATTTGGATATTTTTTGTGTTTCTATTCTTTTAAGAATTTTTCTCTATGCTCTATTTTATAAGAATTGGACATCCTATACATACAAACACTTATTTATATATATATATATATATATATATATATATATATATATATATATAGACAACCTTTCTCCCCAGGGGCTGATCTTATTTTCTTTCACAAAAGGGCACAGCCAAGCTCTCTTGAAGAGGCAGACAAGGTGGCCTTTTGCCAAGAGCTCACTATTGCAGTCCATGGCATGCACTGTACTTATTCAACAGATTTTGGGGGTGTAGGTACCTTTTCTTTTTTATTGGGGTAAAATACACATAAGAAAAATTTATCATTTTAACGACATCTAATTGTACATTTCAGGGGCATTAAATACATTCGTGTTACCGTGAAACCATTGTCACTCCAACTCCTCCAGTTTTTCATCTTCCCAAACAGAAACGCTATACTCATTAAAAGCTAACGCCCTGTTTCCTCTCCCCTTGGCCCCTTGTAACCACTACTCTACTTCTGTTTCTATCAGTGTGACCGTTCTAGGTACCTCATATAAGTGGAATGATATTTGTCCTTTGGTGTACATTTATAATTTTGTACCTTGCTATTTACTGCCTACAATTACATCATGAACATTTTCTTAGTTATTAATTATCCTTTAAAAACTCCATTTTACTCAATGAATATATGCAACAGTACGGGTGTGTCACAATTAATTTAGCAACTCTCCTATTGTTAGCTATTTAGGTCATACCAGTTTTCCCCTATCATATATAATGCTATTGTATATTTATATCTATAAATCTTTGTCCAAATTACTGACTATATTCTTAGAACAGACTGCTAGAAGAGGAATTACTTGGTAAAAAGGTACATAAACTATTTATAAAGTTAATTTCATCAGTTTTGAAAAATTCAACATCCGGCTCATTTCTCTAGTGCAGTAAATCTAATCTTAACCATCACAGAAACTTCTGATTCAGCTGGTCCACAGTGGGTGCAAGCTGAATGCCCTTGTGGATGATCTGATGCTCAGCCTGGTTGAGAATTACTGTCCTAGGAGGTTATCTTGTAGTGCGAACTATACATTCTATGTATAAAGAAAGAACCAATTCCATGCCCCTTCCTCTATTATGTTTCTTACTGTGAGAGCCTTGGAACATGCTTACAAGAAAATCTGGGATGCCCCCACCCTGGGGTACCTGTACCTCAGTGTGTTTTGTGCTGGTTACAGAATAATGGCATTTCAGCCTCAGGGTTGCTTCCACACTGACACTGGGAAACTCCCAGTCTGATGTCCAGTTTTCCTTTTTAATACTTTTTTTCCCCTTTTTTAAGGGAAATACACAGACACGCTTTATAAAACCCCAAGATACTGTGGTTGTCACTGTTAAGCTGGAATGACACCCATCTTGCTCCTTCAAGTAGCCAAATTCTTTTCCACGGGCCACACTTGACCAATGCCCTGACACCTGACCGTACCTGTCTTGTAAAGGATAGTGTTGTCTTCACAGAGAGAACAGCACTAAGACTTGTTTGGTGAACTCCTGAAGGCCAACTGGTTTGTTAGTATGTGCTTTCCTTCAGCTGTGAGAGTGGACACAATGCCTGGGTAAGGCACTGAGGTCCCAGAGATGGAGGTTGTTTTATTATTCTGAAAATTATTACAGCATCAAGTCTCAGATGGCATATGTATCAGAGAAGCCAAATCTTCATGATATTGGAAATAGGTGAGATTCTGGCATGCAAAAACTTTAAAAAGCACAGAAAGTACTAAGTTAGGCAGCTTCTTTTGGAAATTATTTTCTGATTTCTTCAAAGTGAGGAAACACAAGAAAAACCAGTAACTAGAAACAGAGGTGACACTGGGGGGCAGATCACCCAAAAGGGCCTGTGGGAGAGGGACACGTGGAGGCAGTGGGCATGTGGGCACAAGGGCAGTGGCACTGAAGCACTGACGAGAGGTTCTCTGCATTCCTGGACTTGGACAGTGCGAAGGGAACTGAATTATCTGCCTCTGAGAGAGGCCTCGTCCCACCCTCTGGCACATGGAGTGTGTCCTCTGGTCCTGGCTCTGAGCTCTGCATTGAGAGGACAGAGGCAAAAAGACCCAGCCTTCCCGGAGTCCTCTCTCTCAAAGGATTCAGATCCAGTTGGGGACTCAAGTATACACATGATATCTGCAATACGAGGTACTGTGTGTGACCACAGGTAACAGGCAAGGAGGTGGGAACCAGCCTCCTATGGCATCCAACTGTGCCAAGGACTTTCCTCTTACGATTAACCAAAATTCCACCTCCTCCATGTTAAACACCCTCTGTGCAAGCTGACCTGATTGTAGAGTCCCCATTCAGGACAAGCTGTGCTGAAGCGATTATATAGTCCTCACAGACACGTCAAAGGGAAAAGCCAGTGTGACTCCCATGGGCCTGATCACTGTTGGAGCCTCTGGCGTTACCAGCTTGGTGTCATTTGTGGTCCACAGTTGGTCAGGCTCTCCTGCTGATTGTGTTGAGTGGTGTGGCCACACAAGACAGGGTGAAGCTTCCGACACTTCCTTTTAGATCCTTCTTTCTGTAACCTCTGCTTATTTAAAAGTATGGAAGACACAGGTTGGAAAATGTAACTGGGAGTCTTGTGCTTAGGGACCCTGTGACCGATGACCTGACCAAAATGACTGGCCACCACCACCAGAGCCACAAATGCCCAGCACATTTGTTATGTGCTGGGCACGACACTAACTGCTTTATAAATTACATTCTGATAATCCCAACAATAATCCTAGTATTTACTACTATCTCCATTTTACAGATAAGGAAACTGGTGTTAACGCCCTTGCCCGGGGTCACAGGGTTACAGCAAAGACACACTGGGTCTGTCTGCCACTCCCACGGTGGGCAGAGCCAAGGCCAGCCCTGATGACTGTCCCCAGACTCACAGCACCCTCCTGCTGAGCACCCAGGACTGCAACTCCTCATACCCAAACAACGGGGAATATTTCCATCTCTGTAGGACAGATTTTCCCCCCTTTTTATAGTTGCTGGCAGGGACTAAAATGCATGAGGGGAATAAAATATTTTATTGTGTCAATAAAAATTTATGTCGCAAAACGGAGAAAGATAGACTTGAGGTGAATTTCTCTGTAGTGGTTTCTAAAAATAAATGTCAGTTCCAAAAGCTACAAAAAGGAAGATGAAGAAAAGATAAGGCTAAGGCTAGGCCTGGAGGGGAGAGAGGGCTGTCCTGTGCTCACAGGCCAGGCCCGCCTGCCAGGCTCCGCTCTGCTCCGGTATCTGCTCCTTCCCCAGCACAGGCCTGACGTCCCCAGATGCTGAAGCCTTCACAGGACAGCTCCCAAGGCCTGGAGTTAGGCTGCCCAGAGTCACAGAAGACCTGTTACCGTGCACAAGCTACTTAACCTCCTATACCTTGGTTTTCTCCTCAATAAAATGGAGACATTAACACAAGCTTGCGGGGTTGCTGGGAGAATCAGAGTGGATGCATATTTAAAGAAAGAGAACGGAGAAGCAGGGCACACTGCTTGGCAGCTGGTGTGTCGAGTGGACCGTGTCTGGATTTAATTCCTGTCAACAGGGAATACCTAGAGGACAACAGGGAGGGGACAAAACCCTTGGGAGAAGGTGACCTTGGGATTAAAGATAGTGAAGAAATGACTGAGAAGCCAAGAACCTAGACTATGAGAGAGGGACGCTAAAACTGAACTTAAATAGAACGCAGACTACAAAAGATGACCAGATGTGTCATCCTAGTTGAAACCTAAAACAACATGCTAGGGCAGGTGGGCAGGCAAGTGTCAACATCCCTCACACAGGTGAACAGCCACAAAGACTTGCCTGAGGCCACATGGCTAATAAGGAGATGGGTGGGGTGGCCATTCACTCAGCATGGAATTTTCCAGCATCTCCTGTGTTAAGGAGCAATGGGATGAATAATGAATAAAAGAGATGTGGTTTACTTAATGCAACTCTTCATTAGAAAATGCAGGCATCACAATTTTTTTAAAAATCAAAAAAAATTTTAAGTAAGTGTTAAGAACTCCTACATAAGGGAACTGTGGTGTAATGCGGAAGCACTGAACAGATTATTAGCATTCTATATGGTTCTTATATTCCAGAGAGCTTCAAGATGCCTCAAGAGATAAGAGATCTAAAATGAAATTTTGACAAAGCAATCTGAAAAGATCCAGATAGGGAAAATTGGGGAAAAAGAGTAAGAAAACATGGAGTTCTCAGAAGGGTTTGGATCCTTAAAAAAATAATAATAATTTTTTCCCTTGATCATGAAAATGAAACATGCTCATATGGAAACTATAAGAAGGTGATAAAGTTGAAAATCACAATCACCTATGATTACACTCTCCAAAGATAATCAGTAATATTTTGATGTACTTCCTTTGAGGATTTTTCCTTTGCATATTTATATATTTATACATAATTGGGATCATACTGTATATACAATTTTGAGCCTGATTTTTCCATTTATTATATTGCATCACTAAATATCCTTTGAAAACATGATTTTTAATGGCTGCATAAATAATCCATTTAACCTGCCTTCTATCCACATTGGTATGTGTTCAATGTCCAGACCAAAGAGTTGTCATGCTTGTACTGGCCAGACTGTGTTTGCAGCACTGTGTTTTCACACCTGAGAACAACATTGTCCAAGAAAATTCCATTCTGAGAGCATCCTGGAGGAAGAGCGTTCTGAAACCACTTTGTGTTCATTGAATCATTCATTCGTTCCCCACGACTGAGGAATGAGGACTGTTTTGTTTGGATATGAGATGACTTAGGAGAGACCTAACTGCTCTCTACAAACGTGCGGAAAGCTGTGAGTGGAAGAGAAAATGCATTTATACAGTTTTCCATGAGATCAAGAACTAGGATTGGCTCTTGGGTGTTTCAAAAAGGCAGCAGTGAGACTCCATGAAAGAAGCCAATGCTCTCTAACAGCACAGCAAGCACTGCGTGAGCTCCCTGCCACTTGCAGTGCTCCGTGATGGGTGTGGTGGAGGAGACGTCCTGAGCGGGTAGGGGAGTCACACAGGAGTTGGGGGGAGGGAGGGCACAGTCCCCCTCAGCCTGCCTTACCTATGCAGCACCCTGAACCCAGCCACCGTGACTTCAAAAGTGGTCATCAGGGCCGCGGGACTCAGAGAAAGGGGGACGTGTATGCGCAGACGATTCCAATGCTTACAGTCAGAGATGACTACGGATCACCCATCGCTTTTCTCCCCTGCCAGAACAGGAAGAGGCCTGAGAAATCATCTAGGCCAATGTCCCCATTTTAAAGATAAGGGCTGAACAATGAAATGACTTGCACAGAGTTACAACTCACCAAGAGCTGGCTATAATTTAATTTAATTTTGTATTTTACCACCCAGCAGTGCAAGATTTTGAACAAACAAGTGACAACCAGAAAGGATTTCAAATAGAGAATTAAAAAGGAGAGAGTCAGGAAGGGGTGGAGACAAACCAAAGGATTAGTGAGAATATGACTTGTCAAACATGTCAGCTCACATTATGTCAAATTCAGAAGCAGAGGAATACAGAATATTTATGTACAAATTAAGTAAGCCAGAATTTTCCCAAAGTTGCCAATGTGTTCCTGAGCATAGCAAAAAAACGTGAGCAACTCCATTTTATAAATACTTCACACATAAGCTACTGCTTCTACCTCTGTTGGTTTAACATGTCCCTCCTTTCAGATTAAATGCAAATGCATAAAGTTAAGCAATCATGTTCATAACAGACTGTCTTATGAAGAAAAGGCCATGTGTAATTACTACCGGCATATTGCGACAGAGACTAGTCTGTCACATTGGTAGACAGATAAATAAGATGGCGGAGGAGAGGATGATGAATCAATCTATTTACTCAACACTATTACCCTTAAAGGGAAGTCAGAAACCTCAAATGATTCTTGTGTTGTCAAAAGCTGGTCAAATCAAAATAATCTTAATGTGAAATTAAGGAGAATTTTTTGCTGTTTGTAGATTCCCAGGTAAGGAGAATGAAAATTACACGTAGATAACACACCATTGTCAGAATTATCCCAACGAAAGCTTTTAATCCACAAAGGCTTAAATGCACAAAAAAGGAGGGCGGTGAATTTAGCTTTCCTGATGTACTCAAACATGGAATGCCTGGTTCAGAATTACATTGAGGATTATGTCATGCCCTCTTTCTGATAGTTAATGAACCTTTGAAGTAGGAAAGTCTCTTTTCTTTTCACACCAGGTATTAGTCTTTATTTGAAGCCTGATTCTTGCTAACATCCTACTTGCTTAATGAACACTGGATAGTCAGTCAATTAATATTTCAACTGTGATATGATATTTTTTCAATCGACCAAAAAAGTAACAAGGGTAGTTAGCATCGTCAGTTACTTTCCTTGAAACAGACACACACGCTTCTGACATAGATTTGCATATAGAGGCAAATGGGAACCAAAACACACCAAAGAGAGTGGGATCCCAGGGTTGAAAGGCACCTGAAAGTGGGCTCAGTGGAGGAAATGCTGGAGCCAGGACAGCTGAGATTGGCTTTCATAGGTTAAACTGGGAGGGAAGGAAGAGAGACTTCAGGGATTGAAAAAAAAAATGTAAATAAGTAGGTAGGGGAAGATAAAAGACAAAAGGAGATGGCCTTGCCTGAAAACAGTTTTAAACATCCATCCAATTAGCAATGACGTTAACAGTACATAGGATGCAATTCCTAGCTTTTAGCATGCCAAGTGCATTCAAATAAATATCTGCATGTGTGTGCATACACACACACACACACACACACACACACACACACACAAAGCTTGTATGTGCATTTAAAAAATCCTGGGAGGATATACAAGAAGCAGGTGGGCCTGTGATTTCCAAATGTGGGTGGTGCAGGGACATGAACTTTTCATCTTATATCCTTCTGTATTTCTTACTTTAGCCAGCCATGGGTATGTTATGCAAAACATTGTACATCTATGATTGCTAACATTAGCTGCTAATTTTTATGATTACTGCTAACCACACACATTTTGTCCACCAAAATTAGTAACCAATTCTTTCCCTTTGAAAAAAAGGTAAATGAACCTCGAAAATGAGGGATGTTCAAGACTCTGTAAGGTCATGCAGTCCATCTCTTTCAGAAAATGAGGGCTCTTCCCTGGGCAACACAGTAGATGTCAACCTCTATGTTGGTCCATGATGAGAGAGCCCTGGGCAGGAGAGGCACAGCCAGCCACTGAATGGAGAGGGGAAGTAAAAGTTCCAGAAGAGAGCACGCGGGCTACATGTACAGAAAATGGAGGAAGGGCACAATCAGCTAAACAAATGCTGAAGAGAGCTATAGATTAAGGGATGTTAGAAGGAGCTATACAGTGAGGTCAGGTCTGCAAATGTGTGGATACACTCCCTTTAAATGCCTGTGTGCCAAGATGGAAGCCCCATGAAGGGTAAATATAACTCATCAATTTTGGTGGCCATATTGTCATATTGATGAATTTCTTAAATAAACATTCACTATTTATCAAATGAGTACAGTTAAGTAACGGTGTGTGTGTGTATGTTATGTCATTAATTTAATGATGTGTCTGGCCATGCCACTTCTAAAGTATGGAATCTCTCTTCCCACACTGTGGCATGGGACCTTTCACTCCACATCCCTTGCACTCTGTGAGAAGAAAAAACAACAACTACAAAAACTATGCTTTGCCAACTGGGGTTCTTGGGGTGGCCCTAAATAACAATAACTGCTCTAGGTGGGAAAAACAGAGCAGAAGGGAAGAAATCCCAACATGGCATAACTCGTCCTGGCCCCTAGAACCCTCGGCTTCTTCCAAGGTTCCCTAATTCCAATGACAGGTATTAATATCACTTTCCATTTGGGGTCAGGCAAGCCAGAATCCTGGGAGTCATATTTTTCTCCCTTGGCTCCTGCCATGAATCCATCCCTGGGTCCCCCACACCTTTTTTTTTTTTTTTTTTTTTTTTTTGAGGCAGAGTCTCACTCTGTCACCCAGGCTAGAGTACAGTGGCATCATCATAGCTCACTACAACCTCAAACTCCTGGGCTCAAGCAATCCTTCTGCCTCAGCCTCCAGAGTAGCTGGGACTATAGGCACATATCACAACACCCAGCCAATTTTTCTATTTTTAGTAGAGATGCGGTCTCAATCTTGCTTAGGCTGGTCTTGAACTCCTGAACTCAAGCAATACTCCCATCTCGGCTGGCCTCCCAGAGTACTAGGATTACAGGCATGAGCCACAGTACTCAGCTAGGTCCTCTTGATTTTACCTCCTGAATATATTTCAGACCCTTCCATTGTTCCTAAACAAGCTACTATCATTTCTCCTCTGATCTACGTCAATGTTCTCCTAACCAGCCTCCTAGCATTCACTATGGTACACTCTCCAATCCTTCTTCTCCATTATAGTCAAAGAAAATGTTTCATAACAAATCTCTTCTGCTCAAGAAAGTCAATGGAGGCTTCCCTCTGCTGTTAGAATAAAAGCCCAACCCTATAGTCAGACATGGTGGCACATGTCTGTATTTCCAGCTACTCAGGAAGCTAAGGCAGGAGGATTGCTTGAGCCCAGGAGTTCGAGGCTGCAGTGAACTATGATCACGTATGTGAATGGCCACTGCACTCTAGCCTGGGCAACATAGCAAGACCATATTTTAATTAAAAAACAAAACCAAAACAGAAAACACCCAACCCTACAACATGGCCTTCAAGGCCCTACCTAGTCTGGCCCTTTCCTTCTTCTCCAAACTCATCATCCACTTCTCCAACAGATGTGCTTGCCTTGCCTGAAATACTCTCCTTCTGCCCTTTGTCTAGTTAACTCACCTTGCAGATCTTCAATCGAGTTGCCCCCATCCCCCATCTAGTTAAGGATTTTTTTTATGTGCTCTTTTAGAATCATATTCCTATCATCCCAAGACTTAATTCGATTTGAATTACATCTTTATTAGTGTGACTGTTAGTCACACTAAAGATAGTGTGTTACTATCTCTCATTAGATTGTAAAGTCTTTAAGAGCAAAAACCATTTCAATTTTACTTCTCACCACCAATGCCTGGCATATAGTAGGTGCTCACTGTAAAAAAAAACAAAAAACAAAAAAACTTTAAGGCTATCACTTATTGAAGAATAAGGTTTCTTTTGACTAGAGAATCCATATATCACCACATGCAAGTACCCAGATGTGGCTTATCAACCGCCTGGCCCTGTAGGAATTTTCTGTCTACAAAAGGAAGGGCCTTCATCAACCTTCCACATCTTTACAAGCCCCTCATTCTCGGAGAAAAAAGAGGACTTAAGCGCTACACATACTGCTTCCCCATTCTTATTAGATTTCTCTGGAAGGGAACCCACTGTTAGATATTGGTTAGATTTTTGCCCTTCCAGGTTTATGCAAACAAAGACAAAAGCAAAGCAAAGCACAACACAACACAAACACAAAACCCTGTAAAAGCATAATTAATGACCTAGGATGGAGTTCCAGTGTAACTAACATAGGAAAGAGGTTTTACTAGTCTTGAAATAAATTTTAAAACTGTGAGGACATATTAAATTTCATATGCAATGCATAAATCATGTCAAAATTCCTTGATGAGACAGAGAACAAAATACCTAGTAAGAAGCAGCAGCAGCAAAGTTATAGGGTCTGGTATAGCCATTTGCAGCCTAGTCTAAGGCTTGTTGCCTGATGAGGCAGTGTTCTATATCTATCTATGTATCTATCTCTATATTTATCTATCTATAGATATGAATATAGATATCTTATTCATTATAGAATATCACCTAATATCAACGGCGCTCACCTTCACATTCTTTCAATAGTTCTCTTACAGTTTCTATTTCAACGTTGCTTCAGGTGTTGGCTGCTTAGAATACAAGGACTAAAGCCTGACTTGTTTTGTGCCAGTCACTTTCTTTTATGGTGTAAATCAGATAAGGGGCTTTATCTGTTACTCCAAAAAAAAAAAATGATGATATAACACATAAATAAACCATTGGGTCAGATTAATCTGAATTAAAGGCTAGAAAGGGTGAATATCAGGCATATTTTAAAAGCAACAACCCATAAATATACCCTATATCTACACTACTGGAAGTATGCGTAATTTTAACTACCCTTCCCTTTTTGCTGAGTTGTTAGCCATGAATCTACAAAAGACATCTTTTTCTAGCACAGATCATACCAGCTTTAATTACTGGTAAAAAAAAAAAAAAAAAAAAAAAAAGCTCTACTTTGATCTGAAAACCATGTACATACCATTATTCAACGTAACATACCATTAAAACATTTTAAGAACTTAAACATTGTACAAATATAAAGTTCTTTAATACTCTTGGATAAAACATCTAAAGCATAATAGATTTTCAAACATATCCTCTGTTTTATAGAAGGTGAAAACCAAATGGTGTGAGGCAATTAATGTGCAGAAACACATACAACCAACAAAGATTACAGCAGGACACAGCTTCCAAGTTTTTTGCATACTTCTTAGCATAGAATATGCTCTGACTGTGGAAAGATTAGAAATTTAAGGGGAAAAAAACACTCTGACTTCATTTTCCTTCCATACTTCCTGTATCATTCCTCTTCTCCCTTTGCCTATATATTCTGACCTCAAAATATAATTTATTTAATAATGCAAAAGGCAAAAGATTTATCACTGGTTCTCTCTCACCCATGAAAATTAACCTCTTTCAAATAAGGAACACAAAGGAAAGACTAAAATGAAGGCAGTGTTGTTTATCAATAAGCAGATAGTATTGACTTCTACTGGACATACCTATCAAACAATAATCTAAGTTCACTCTATTACCAAAATAATTGAAACCCCATGGTCAGACAGGGACATAAACTTTTAATTGATTTATGGGCCCCATATCTTCTGGGATGTGTCACAAATTTATGTGCTATACCCAGTGTGTTAGCACCTGGGTTGGACAGAGGTGAAAGATAATGTAAAATGGCTTGTAAACAGGCAGCTCCCTGTTGACTATTCACCTCAGGAAGTTCTTGCTGTTAGCTACATATTATATTTCAGAAATTATATGCAGAAAGCTGCACTTACAAATGTCCTACAGGAAGGGTCAACTCTGGAAAGTTTCAGGCATTTCTGAAACATGTATGTAGCAACCTGATTATACCACACTCAGGGTCACAGTGTCTAGGTTTGAGATCAAAATGAAGTAAGAACGAGGAAAGATTTAAAGCTTTAAAACCTTGCGTCATAGACAGCTAGTGTACCATTTTAATTTAAAGAGCAATAGAAGGGTCACTAATGAACACCAACATTCTGATACTATGATGTGAAAAAAAAAAAGTGACATCTGGCCGTGTATTTCTTGGGAGGAAAAAGGAATTTTTCATAAAGTTTACATATTTTCTATTTAATGGAAGTTGATTCAGCCCTACCCTGACATTGAGAAATGATGTCACAGACACTTGTAATTTGGTGCTAAATATTCACAGGGGAACCTCTGAGACCATGAGACTTTCCCAACAATCCTGTTCTTGGGCGGGCACAGGGGCCAGCAGGTGCATTAATGCCATGGGGCCATTAACCTTCTCTGGGGACAGACTTCTTATTCTCACAGCACTAGGACAGCACATAACAATTCACTTCACCTGAACCCATGGTTTCACATTTTTTTCAGGGCTAGAGATCTTGTTTAAAGAAATCTCACATGGAAGCTACAATACTGAAGGTTTGGGTTCTCCCAAGCCATGGACTATTTGCTGGAGCACAGCCCTGCTCTAAGGACCAAATATTCTTTACCTGAGAAGGACATGAAACTCTGTGAACTCAAAATTTTTTTAAAATAAATCTTGACACTGACTATGAATTTGAAAATAAAACAACATACTAATTGTCTAAGGTATGAAATAGAATAATAAATTTAATACCTGAATGTGTGATGGCTACTAACGCTATTTAGTTTTTAATTCAACAACTATTTATTATCCACTTAGAGTAAGTCAGGCCCTGTACTAAGAACTAGGTACATAACAGTAACTCAGACATGGCCCTTGTTCTCAAAAAGTTCAAAGTTTAGTGGGTGCCATCTATCAAACTGGGATAAGTGTTATGACAGAAAGTTCAAGTTAAAATGGAAAATTTGGAGTTCAGTTTCTTCCTGAAGTAAGCACTTCTTCATTAATTTCCATTGCATTGCTAACAACAACAACAAAAATTCTTGCCTTTTTTTCCTCCCTTATTTTTTTAGAAAAACAAAACATGCCCTACTTTGAAATGTGATCCTGGAAACAATGATCTAAAAAAAAATCTAAGTATTTTTTAGGTCTAAACACATTTATCATCATTAAGAGCTCATTGTAGAGAGAACCACTGTTTCATCTGGTTTTTGCTATTCTTTTCTCTTCAAAGGTATAGAAATTATAACATTGAAATCAAATCTTGAACACTTATACAACACACATTCCCAAAATAGTTATGATATTAAGTAGATCTGCAAATGAGCTGTCCATAGAGCTTTTTAGAAGTTCAGGATATTAACAGAAAACAATCTATATGGATTTCCCCCTTCTGCAGTGCAATTTTAAGAAAGCTAATTAAGTCAAGGATCAGAAAAAAAACACATTTTTTTTAATATCTGCTATGTGTAAGGTGCAGCACCATGATGATGCAGACATTCATTTAACTCTTACAACAATTCAATAAATTAGGTAGTATGTTTTTCATTGTATGGAACTTAGGCTCTGATCTTACACCATACACAAAAATTAATTCAAACTGGATCATAGATCTAAATGCAAGATCTAAAACTATAAAACTTCTATAAGAAAACATATGAGAAAATCTTGGTGATCTTGAGTCAGGCAAAGATTTCTTAAGATATGACACCAAAAGCATGATCCATAAAGAACAAGTTGATAAATCGGGCTTCATCAAAATTTACAACCTTTGCTCTTCAGACACTATTAAGAAAGTGAAAAGGGGCTGGGTGTGGTGGCTCACGCCTGTAATCCTAGCACTCTGGGAGGCCGAGGTGGGTGGATTGCTCAAGGTCAGGAGTTCGAGACCAGCCTGAGCAAGAGCAAGACCCCGTCTCTACTAAAAAATAGAAAGAAATGATCTGGATAACTAAAAAATATATATATTAAAATTAGCCAGGCATGATGGCACATGCCTGTAGTCCCAGCTACTTGGGAGGCTGAGGCAGAAGGATCGCTTGAGCCCAGGAGTCTGAGGTTGCTGTGAGCTAGGCTGACGCCACGGCACTCAAGCCCGGGCAACAGAGCAAGACTCTGTCTCAAAAAAAAAAAAAAGAAAGTGAAAAGGCAAGACACAAACTTAGAGAAAATATTGGTGAATCATGTATCTGATAAAAGATTCATATATAGACTACAAAAAACATATTTTGACTCAATATAAGGCAATTTAATACAATAAAAAATATTTTAATGATTCAAATTGGCTTTCAACCAAAGAAGATACATGAAGAGCTAATAAGCATTTGAAAAGATGCTCAAAATCCTAAGTCATTAGGGAAATACAAATTAAAATCACACTGAGATATCACTATATACCCACAAGGATGGTTATTATCCAAATGACTGACACTGCAGGTGTTAGCAAGGATGTGGAGAAACTATAACCTCCAACTTTGCTCGTGGGAATACAAAGCGGTACAGACACTTTGGAAAACAGTTTGGCAGTTTCTTGTAAATATACACTTACCACATAACTCAGTAATCTCACTCCTAGGTATTTACCCAAGAGAAATGAAAACACATGTCTACACAAAGACTTGAAAGCAAATGTTCATAGCAGCATTATTCATAATAGCCCCAAAGTGGAAATAATGCAAATGTCCATCAACAGATAAATGGATAAACAAAATATGTTATATTCATACTGTACAATGGAACATTATTCAGACTGGAAGGAAAAAGTTGTAAAGCATCCAAGAAAAGGCTTGTATCTAGAATATATAAAGAACTCTTATAAGTCAGCAATCCAGCTCACATCTCTCTCCCTCAATGTGACTTCCTTAAACATGTTGGCCCAACACAATTGCTTACACCTCTGAACTTACTGTCAATAACTTTCATTGGGTGTTTTTCTCGTAAAATCTTTCAGATCTGCTCCTGATGGGGGTGAGGAGGTACAAATGGCATTGAAGTGTAGCAGCGTGACATAAATGGCCAGGGATGGGGCGTGACTTCCCAAAGCCAAGGCGGCCTTGCTGACACAGGTGGTCATGTCTGCATGGCCACCTGACTTGAAAATCCAGGGCAACTCGAAATCTAGATGCCAACAGGATCCAAAATTGCTTCTGAAGATCTCATAGTATGTAAATTGCTTCTGAGAACAACTTTTTTCCCAGTCTTTCAAACTTTTGGGTATTTTATTTTGCCTCCAGAACACGCAGGTCACTCCTGCACCTACGCGTACACATCTTTGCATCGCCCGTGATGCCTGACACAGTGTTAAATATATAGCTCAGAAAGGATGTTATCAGCGGATATTCCCAAAACGCAGGGTGGATTTGGTTCATGAGTCCTGCTACCCTTGGATTTAAGCTCTGCACTGAGAAGATGAAGTCCTGGAAATTAATAACACTGCCCTCAAGTTCAAGGTAGTTATTTTGATTTTGTTAGACTGAAGATGAGTTGCTATTCCTGAGTCCTCTTGGAAAGAAAATGATGGGAAAGAAATGCCAGGAACCTGTCCCCTGGGAATAAGTTCCCAAAACCAATCACTTTGAGATAATTACCAAAAGAGAAATAAGAGAAATACTGTCAAGTGAGGGAAGTATATATTTGAAGAAAAACATAACTGACAGTATGTCTTCATGGCAACGAGTTAATCTCCTGCATGGAACATCAGGGCAATGACATACTTTTCTTCACAGGATCACCAGTGATAAACGGAAATTGTCAATATGACACCTACAGAATTGTGATCAGTGAGATACATACACTTTGTAAAAGAGAAAAAAGATGCAACTGCAACTCAAATAAGGGCTTCAATATTCCATTAGTATGCCCAGGATTTAATGCGAAAAGCCACACGAGTTACACAAAAGATAATAAAACCCCAGGACCTGGAAAGTACCCACCTCCAGCTCAGAAGACTGATTAGGGCCTCTGTGAAGGACACAGTTGTTTAGATAGTTGAGGCATTGGATAAAAGCTGACCTTAATTAGGGGCCCCTGTACAACCACTGTGGGTTTAGTGTTCAAAGGTATAACCAGATTCCATGCCTCTCAAATGGCCTTGAGTTCCTTTGATAATTTTTCCTCAGTAAACTCCTAGCATAAAATATGGTAATATCATTCCCTCTTGGTTGGGTAAAGTCTTTCTAACTACTTGTCTATTAATCGTACAGAAATTGTTTTTATAAAGGTACAGTTATGTGTTTCGTAAATAGTATACGGCTCTATGTATTGTTTTTGAAGATGTCTGAAATACTTAGGAGAATCTGAAGTACTAAACTAATGTCTGATTTATTAAAGTTATGAGCATAATGTACTTAGAAAAATTGTGACATTTGTGAGAAATGTATATACTAAACTTATAATCATAGTTAAGATGCTCAAGGAAATATGGTTACTTAAATATGAAATATTTAGGATTTGATCTGTCAAAGTTATGCATTATATGAACATTAATCAAGAAACAAATGAGTTTATTTTTATAAAAAATTATTACATTTATAAATAAATTTTGTCAGATGAATTTAAAGGCTTAGAAAAGTAAATTTTAAATTGAGTGATGATTAAAATCAAAGTAATAATAGGTTTTTTTTGATATAGAAAACATTTCCTATAGAAGTAAAAATCAACTGGAATTGGATAAAGCCTTTCATCTCACAGCTTCCCAGCCCCACAGTCAAGATAAAGAAGCAAGCACTCCACTGTCAACCAGTTAAATGCCATGTGGGCCACGCCTGCAGAACTGTAAACCAAAAATGTTTCCAAACCTTTCTCTGGCAAATTTCCATTCATTCTAGAAGAACCAGAATAGCCTAACGGGAGGAGGAGGGTAGAGGTAAAGGACATCAAACTTAACACAAATGGGCAGGGACTGGGCGCGACCCTCTGAAGCCAAGGCGGCATCACTGGCAGAGGTACCTGCCACTGTCGGTCTGCATGGCCAGACAGAAAATCCAGAGCACCTCAAAATCAAGGCACTGAGAGGCATATAAAAATGTTTCCCAGGATCCCATAGTAGAGAATGTTTCTGGGAACGAATTTTTTCTTATTTTCTCAAAGCCACTTGGATATTTTGCCTCTGAACACCCAGCTCACCCCATACACCTATGCTTGTCAAGCAGGGGTTTATGGGGTGTTGAGCACCGAGAAGCTTCCCACACCACGTCCATGGATTCTGTGTTTGACCCTCAAGGGAGGCATGATGTCTTCTCAGCCACCAAGAGTAGACTTCCAAAGGCAACACGCAATGGAACGCACAGGGCTGACCTGCAATCTGGACCCATCAACTGTGTACTTGGGGAGGGAAACTTGGGCAAGTCATAGTTTTTTGTGACTTTGCCAGTATTACATCTGTGAAATGAGTATGAACTTACTTTGGAGCAGGGTTTCTTGTGAAACACCACTGAAATAATGCTTTTAACACTCAGAAAAACACAAGCATAAATGTAGGGAACTAGACAGACCATTATAATGTAAAGTCAAAAAGATGCCAGAACTACTTTACAGCAAGTGAACAATTAGCTGACCCAGTGAAATCTCACAAGCACAGGTTCCCATTTAACCTGACAGGATAGGAACAAAGCTCTGAGGACACAAATTTCATCAAGATCAGAAAAGTATATAAATTAGATGGGGAGGGAAAAGGAAAAAAAAAAAATTCTACATGCTTAAGTTAATATCCCCAAAAATTTGATTTGGGGCCTACTATGTGTCAGGCATTTAGTTCTTTTAGTCCTGTCAATAATCCTTGAAGGTGGAAATTATTCTTCCATTTTTAGTGGGGAAAAAGCTGAGGCTGGAAAGCTTAAGCAAACTCCATATATCTCAGGGGAAAAAATTAGCTCTAAGAACCTTAGTTTGCATGTAAAGCCCTCAGAACTAAAGGCCGTGACTATTCATTCTCAGAATCCTGACCAGTACTGTTTTCATGCTTCTTTCACATTTCAACAGAGGCTGAAAAATGTGGCTAGTCCTCTTGGAAATTCCAGTGATGGAATCTTGCTGTCTAATTTCTAAATGGTCCTATTTCTCTGCTCACTCCTAGTGGTGAATGTTAAGTGCCCACCTTAGAATGATCAAGTGCCCACCGCACCATCCTCCTCTCTAAAAATGAGCTCAGAGTTCAGATGAGAGGAAGCAGTCATCACTGTATTGTCAACATGGGCAGGCTAGAGGATCCCAGGTTCTGGCAGAGGCTAAGAGGGGCCCTGGAATCTCCATGCTCATTGAGTGCTTTGGGGTGCGCAACTTTCATTCCCATCAAAATAGAGGAAGACAAAAAAATTCATCAGGAGTATGTCGCAATTTCACAGACTGACAGATGGAGGTGTGTAGCAATACATCTTTTATTACTTCCCTTGACAGCTACATACGCATGCTGAGTTTAACTGCGCTGATACACACATTCTGCAGGTGCATCACTGAGAGAGAATTTTTTGGACATTTTTCTACTTATCACAGAAATAAAGTACATACGTAGGGAAAGAAATTTCCTGGTAGCACAAAGAATGTTTCTCCCTACCGCTCCAAATACTCTCTCCAATCACATAATCCAAACGTAAGCATTTTAATGCTTGCCAAATTTATTCTCAAACATGCATAGGCCAGCCTGCATTCAAGGGTTTCTCATCCGTTGGGTTTATGAAGTGATTTGTAATCATCGACTCTATAAATAAGGGAATGTAACTTTCTTTACAAAACTATCAGGCTTCATAAGGGACTATATTTATGTCAAGTATAAATAAATAGCTTGCGATGATTAAACTTGATATCCTAAATTTGATTTTCATAGTTAGAAAACTGAAATTGCACTGTACCCTCACAGCAGTTCTAGTTAACAAGTACCCGAGGCTTAGAGAAACTAGGTCTTCATTAGCCAGAACACCGGAATCACACCGCATTTGATGAATGATTCTCCCCAGCAGTGCTCACACCTGACATGCACATTGTGTGGATTAGAGAGTTTTCGGACAAACAGAAGAAAAATCATTTTCCACCACCAGTTTCTGATGCCACAGGCATATCATCTAAGGAAAACAAGATTTCTTGAGGAATATGGAATGTATTTAGTGTTCCCAATAAATAATCATTCTGCCATGATCTGCAAAACACTGAGACAGAAATGGACCTGATTATAGTTTATCTTCTGTCCTGATGAAACTCCCGATTAGGGTACTGAGCAGGGCCCCATCTCCCAGATGACAGTTCTGATCTAGATAAATATCAAGGTGGAAGTGGAATGATATTAGCAATGAAGCCCCATGGCTTAAATAATGATGTGTGGTATAAACACATTTACATACTATCATACATGGAATAAAGTATACATGGAAATATTTATAAAATAATTATACACATACAATATATCTTAAAATTTAACATCAAATTTCTATATATCAAACTAAAGTCTTGCTGACATACTACAAAGGCATTTATTTAATCATGTAGCTTTCACTAATTTTAGTAAGAAACATAGACTCTCCATACTTGTTAATAGTTTAAATTTTAGAAGCTTACCTTTTAAACCCATGACTTTGGATTTTAGGGAGCCAGATAATGACCACAACAAACTGCACTGCTAACACAGTGGATCCACAAAGACTACAAACCCACTAACAGACTGCGGCTGCTTGAGGGAAAAGGAAAATACACTCTGCCATAAAGCCAGAGCTTCTGGCTCCGCAAGGTAAAGAGTCATTACAGTTCACAGACCTAGTGTCCCAGGACAGTGTATTTTTTTTTTTTTTTTTTTTGAGACAGAGTCTCACTTTACTGCCCTGAGTAGAGTGCCGTGGCATCAGCCTAGCTCACAGCAACCTCAAACTCCTGGGCTCAAGTGATCCTCCTCCCTCAGCCTCCTGAGTAGCTGGGACTACAGGCATGCGCCACCATGCCCGACTAATTTTTTCTATATATTTTTAGTTGTCCATCTAATTTCTTTCTACTTTTAGTAGAAATGGGGGTCTCGCTCTTGCTCAGGCTGGTCTCGAAGTCCTGAGCTCAAACGATCCGCCCACCTTGGCCTCCCAGAGTGTTAGGATCACAGGCGTGAGCCACCGCGCCCGGCCAGGACAGTGTATTTTTGACGGTTAATTTTATATCAGCTTGCCTGGGACACAGGGTGCTCAGATATGAGGTCAAGCCTTATTCTGGGCATGTGACCTTCGGACAGTTAGTCACGACTTTGTGCCTCAGTTTCCTCAGAAGCGAAATGTGAAAAATAATAGTGTTTAGTATGTAGGGTTGTTAGGATACACTAAGCTCCTGGGTCAAGTTCCTGGAGCAGTGTTTGGCACACGGTAAAGGTTGGTAAGTGGCAGTGCTTACTAACCCTGGAGCCCTTTACTAATTCTTCCAGACCCAGGAGGTAGTAGGCTGCTACATGGGTCACTGTACAGAAAGCACCCATTTACCAGCCTACCTCCCCCCAAGACTGAGCAGAGATGACATCGTCTTTCTCATTATGTTTCCCAGCAGCCAGTGTGATGTGTGGCACCCGGTGAATGTGGACTGAGTGCCTGAAGCGGGGACAAATTCTAGCAAGGGGAGCAGTCACCTCAGGGATGCTGTTCATGAATAACAATGGCAATGTAGTAAAGTGATGCTCTAGCTAGCATCCTGCCAGGTAACACAACTTACTATTTTGGTTTATGAGCAAGTTCTGGCATTTTTAATTTGTTTAAATTCAATTGCTTTAAAATCTTTGAAATAAGGTCATTTTTGTTTACATACCTGTTATTCTTAACATCACAGAGAAGAACGCATAACAAAGCTAACTGAATCAATGTTTCTTCAATCCCAGGAGACCAAAATCTTAGAAATATTTTTGAGCAATCTCTTGAGGTTACATTTAATTTTCGATTGTACATAATGCACAATTATTACCATGAAAGAGTCATTAAGAAACATCTTTCCAAGTACAAACAAAAAGCAAAGCATCAACAGAGACTCCAGGCAAGACAGCAATGACAACTGCATTATTAAAGCTCAGCTCCCTAAACTGACGTGCCCGCTGAAAGGAGAAGGGATAACAGCATCACCGCCAGACTAACCAACCCTGATCTCAGTTATGGGATTTGATTTCAGTGTCAAAAAGCCCTCTGTTGAAAGTGCTCTTCTGTGAAAACACCCTGCTAACAAGCAAGCCCTGAAACAAAGGAAGTCATCACCCTGATGCACAATCACTTAGTTCCTCTGAATAAGCCCCAAAGTGTTCGATGAGGGGACAGAGGAAGGAGGAGATGGAGACAGACCAACAGACAGACAGACAGACAGACAGACAGACAGACACACACACACACACACACACACACACATACACACACACACACACACAGTCCTAGTCTGGGCCACAACTATGAAACTCAGTAAATGCCACAGCCTTCTTCCTCTGTGATTTTTGTTACTCCATGTGAAACATACACAGATTTAAATACACTGTCAAGTCAGATTAATAAAAGCTACAATCTCTGGCTAAGCATAAAGAAAAACAAGTCATAAAGGAATTCAAATTTGCCGTCACTTTATAAAAGAAAAGGTGAATTAGCATATGCTATAGGTTGAAGGTGTGCCCTCCAAAATTGGGGTGCTGCCGATGGGACAGTACTAGGAAGTGGGGCCTCTGAGGGGTGATTAGGGCATGTGGGCTACTCCATTGCGAAGGGGATGGAGGCCCTTCTGAAAGAGGCTACGCCAGCGTCCAGCTAGCGGGCCACATGAGGACGCAGCAAGAAGGTCCTCAACAGACCAAGTGCCAGTGCCTAGATCTTGAACTTCCCATTCCCCACAACTGGGAGAAATAAATTTCTGTTCTTTATAAATTACCCAGTCTCAGGGATTTTGTTGTAGCAGCACAAACGCATTAAGACAATGTTTACATTTCTTGCCCAAATAGCATTTCTCACTCAAAACAATTTGGGAGGATCAGCTGAAGTTCACCTGGATATTATTTAGAATGATGAAGGAAGTGTACCGAGTCAATGAGCTACTCAAAAAGACAAAAAATAAATTTTTTTTTTCCTGAAGGATTCAGCTACTCTGATTTTACAAAAAGTACACTGGGTAGCAGGCACCCAAGGAAACCTACTCACCACAATATCCTCAGGAAATGTGTCTCTGCTAAAGGAGCCATCATCGAACATGACCTCATAGAAGGTTTGCGATGTCACAGCGATCACTCTGCAACTGTAATACCGGGTGTTCCGATGTTTCGTGATGACCGTCTGGCCCACAGAGATGGCCTTCTCACAAGCCTTGGACTTCTAAAAGAGGAGACAGAGAGAAAGGGAAGAAAAGGAGTAAGAGAGAGGAAAGGAAAAGAAAGAACAGAAAATAAAAGAAATATTGATTTAGAAAACAGTCATTGGTTTGGCTGAGATACAAAAAAAAAAAACTTTTTAACTTAATACTGAAGAATAATTTCAAACTTACAGAAAAGTTGCAAAATACAAATAGTATAAACAACACTCATATACCTTTTGACCCTTTACCCAGACTCATCTATCATTTGTGTGTGTATATATACATATATACACACACACACACACAGTCTGACCAGTCTGACCTATTAGACTGATCTGTACCTACAGAAAGCTAGGATTCATTAAATCCCAGTATTTCTTGCAGGGATATTTAGAATGCTACTGGGAAATACAGTTTTGTCATCATTCAAATTCACAAGTCAATCAGAAGTTTTACTTTTTTTCCCCCTGAATTTCAAAAAAGCCAAAATACCTTGCAGATAATGTGCTATGCTTTTTTATTCTAGAAACCTAAAGAAGACATTCCCAGAGAGTCATTCATTCATTAATTTCTTCGACAGTCATTTGTAGCTAGACAGTGGGCACCGAGTACCTGACCCGGTGTTGGAGATTCAAATATACAAAAATCACTTAGAATGGATTCCTGTTTCCTGGAACAGGCCCACACAGGTATGTGCTATGAAGTCATCTCACAGGTGGCGAGATGGAAGACTGATGGGACAGTTCCCAACATACCATCTATAGCAGGACTCTGCATTCCTGGGTGTGCAACAGGCAGAATCAAGGCAGGAGGTCAATGCAGCACAGTGATTGGCACGAGCAAAGGCCCAGAGGCAGGCAACAGCCCTTTCTGGGTGGCAACTGTAAGAGATCTGGCTACTGTGTGGAAGGTAGGAGAAATTGTAGAAACAGCCAAGGGGCCAGGGGTCAGGACACTGTGGGCTTGGGGAGGGCAATTTTTTTTTTTTTTTTTTTTTAGAGATAGAGTCTTGCTCTGTCACCCAGGCTGGAGAGCCATGGGACATCAGCCTAGCTCACTGCAACTTCAAATTCCTGGGCTCAAGAGATCCTCCTACCTCAGCCTCCCAAGTAGCTGGGACTATAGGCGCACATCACCACACCCAGCTAATTTTTTCTATTTTTAGTAGAGACGGGGTCTCGCTCTTGTTCAGGCTGGTCTGGAACTCCTGACCTCAAGCGATCCTCCCGCATCAGCTTCCCAGAGTGCTAGGATTACAGGCGTGAGCCGTGGTGCCCTGCCGGGGAGGGCAGTTCTTATGCCATCCGAGAGAGTCTGTTATCCCATAAGCCCAAGGAAGCCACTGAGGGATTTAGGGATAGAAGACAAGGGATCCAGGTCCGTACGACCACAGGTAGAGAAGGGGCTGGTGGAGCTTACGGCAACAGTACAGGTGGGAGATGAGGGCCTGCAGTAAGGAACTGGGGACAAGGACGCTCATGACATGGATGGGGCAAGCGCCTCCCAACAAACACGTCCCTAAGGGACGCTTACTTACAGAGTGAGCTCTGCCATCTAGCTTCCCACATGCCTAACAAAACAAAAGAACACTTTCCTCCTTGAAATCATTCTCCAATGACTGCTGAGTTGGTTGGGGAAATTTTCTGTGCCTTTAGGTGTAGTTAGGTGTGTGAACATTTTGACAAAGCACAACAGTAAGCAGCCTATAGTGATTTAAATGCACTATGCTTGAAGTAAAAATCTTTAACAGCTAGGCGACAGCATATTACATATGTTAAAATAATTACCCGGTTTCCTACTTTATTGTCCCAACCGTTCCCTTCACATAAATCGAACCTTTCGGAGTGAAAGAACTCAGGTGTGATAGTTAGTATGAGGGAAGGCACAGTATGCAGAGTTGTGTAACTCCAAAACCGGGCCCATGACAGCTACGTAAGGTTGCACAGGTCCCAAGTACCTCTAGGAGTTCACATTCGCAGTGCACGTGGGCACAGTGAGTGGCCTGACTGATTCTGACAGGGGGACAAACAGGACTTCGTCTTAGCAGAACTTACCTGAAGATGTTGCCTGTCTCTGTTCAGCTAAAAAACACGCATGGGCAAAATTAGAAGTCCTGTATTTTACCATGATGGTAGTTTTTTAGTGTATATTTCATTAGAATCTGAATTTTAACAAAAAATGTCCTCAAAGAAGACCATACGGTTTGGATTTGAAGTCTAAGCTCTGATTCTTACTAGCTGTGTGATCTTAGGGATGTTACTTAACCTCTATCAGCTTCAGTTTCCTCATCTGTGGAGGGGATAATACTTACATCAAAGGTCTGCTGTAAAATAGGATGAAATACATAGAGTGCCTAGACTCACAGGCAGGAGGTTCTCAACGAATCTTCACTGGCTTCATTTTAAGAAATGGAGAGCACATCTGAGAACTTAGCCCCAGGCTAATAAACCACTCTTTCCTATTGCACCTCAGTAACTGGCATGTACGACCAGGCAACACCCTGACCTCACACAGACAAGGCCCATTCCAGCCTCAAGTCACCGCTGGAGAAGCAATCCAGGCACCTGCGCTTCACCTCATCCACTCCAGCAGCCTCGGACTCGTCAAACCTGGGAGCGTGGCTAGGGTCCCTAGGAGGGATGGCATGTGGTGTCCTCCCCCCATGCCCAGGGCTCCCACGGCCTTCGATTACAACTCTCTTGAGGCCCTTGCCACATGACCTTTCCATTTACTGTCCCTCTACGACAGGTTAAATCCATGAGTGACAGGGCTTGTCTTTTTATCTGCAGCACCAAGCACAGTGTCTGTAACACCGCTGCTGCCAGATGAACAAGGAATGAGTGAATGAATGGATACATGAGGGGGTGAGTGAGTTAGTGAATGAGCTGTGAGCATGGGCACAGAGGCATGTTCAAAATGGAAGAGGAGTGATACATTCATTCAATGTCCGGTAAAGGACAAAGAGAAGCAAAGGGGCATTTTAGAAAGATGTTTCTCTTTCTTTGGGTGGGTGGGCATGCATGTGAGGAGGGGAAGAAAATAAAGACAGTTTATGGTGAAATTCACAGGGTCTGGAAAGTAGAAGAGGCCGGTCAGGGAAAAGACAGGTGACACAGGCTTTGTAAGGAAAAGGCTGACTCTGGATCACAACCACTTTCTTCCTGCTTAGGACATGAAATGCATGCAGATTGGCTGGTTAGAAAGATGGCCAGCAGACAAGTTAAATATACAACCTTCATCTAAATAAAAATTATTATAAGCTTCAAGCATGACCATTTCAGGAAGAGTACTAAGGAAAACAGATTCTTTCATAATGCTATTTTGAGAGGATTTCTGATTTATTTTTGCAGGAAAAATTTATTGACAAGCATACTTCATAACCGATTATACATCCTCAAAAATATTTCCTGTCAGAAAAGCCTAAGAATCTATTGATGTTAAGAATGTCATTTCTGATCAGAGAAGACAGACCTTATGCCAGGGACTCCATCAGATTAAAGAAATGGCTATGGTGTTTTGAAGATTAGTGTGCAAGCTAAGGTTGTGAAAGCTGAATTTTCCTTAACACGAACTAAGCGGAAACAGTTTGTTTAAACAAATACATACTTCATTTAAAGAAATGCTAGAGCCAGTTAGAGACAATGGGGACATAAAGATGTTAAGTAAGAAAATGTTACAGACATTCCACAAATGCATAAAGAGTTCCTGGGAAACAATAACGTATCTAGAGTTTTTAATATCTGCCCACATACGTGAGTTTATTAAATTCTCCTGATAACGGTGTGAGGTAGTTGTTCTTTTGAATAAATAGATGATGTAATGCAGATACGAAGTCAAGTGACTTTTCCAAGATCTCAGGGCTGGTGAGAGGTGGTCTAGAGCAATGCCATGAGTGCTTGGTATTGTCAACCAGGAGACTCAAACATGGAAGGAAATCAGAGAAGAAATAAAACCAACCAAGAAGCAGGATTAATGGAATTCAAGCAAGGAGTTGCCTAAAGAAGTTATACTTTCTTTTTCTTTTTTAACTTCTGTTTATTGAATACCTCCTCCGTTATAGATACCTGCTGAGGCACTTCCCATGTAAGAATTTATTTAATTTCTCTAATATACCAAGAGTTGGATTAGCAACTTGGATTTGGAGCATATCTTTTGATGAAAATGTAGAATCTATAATTATATATACTTAGCTTTCATATATGTACATATACACACACGTGCACACACACAGTGGTAAATTGCAAAACTGCCCAGAAATCTTCACTCCTTGTCTCCACATCCTTTGCAGTTTCCCCCACCAAAGCCTGAAGTTTATTTCCTACCTTTTGAATTCTGGGCTAGACTGTGGCTTAGCTTGCTTTGGCTATAAGAATACAGCAGAAATAACGGTATACCAATTCCAAGCCTTTTGTTCAAGAGGCCTTGTACACATCTGCTTTCTCTCTAGGGGCCTTAGAGTCTGCCGTGTGAGCAAACCCAAAATTGTGGCAGAGAAGAGAGCACACTGTCTACAGGCCCTAAATATGTGAGAGCCCAGTCAAGACCAGGCAAGCTGTTCTGCAGCTGACCACAAATGCATGAGGCAACACAGCCTGGAATAGCCAAGCCTAGCCTAAATTGATGATCTACAGAATCCCTAGCTAAATAGTTATCACTGACTTAAGGCACTAAGTTTTGTGATGGTTTGTCATTAACACAGGTATATATGCCTAGAAAAAAGGAATACTGAGAAAAAATATACTAAAATGTTAGCAATATATATTAATAACTCTGGCCAATGGGATTTGTTTATTTTGTTTTTTATTTACTTCTTTGTATTTTCCATTGATTATGTATTTGTTTAACAATTACTGAAAACACTGTATATAATAAAATAAAAGAGTCCTTGCAAATTTTAAAAATTCCTTAAATAACAATCAACCCATGAATAGTCAGAACTGTTTAATTGGGACGCTACAAAAAAAGCCAATCAAATTATTTAGTAACAAAAGATCATCTTCAACATTTATCCTTCAGTTCAGTAATATGATGTAAGCAGGACTTGAGAGAAGGAGCATTTTATAAAGTGGAATGATACATAAATTGGGTTATAAAATTTCATCTGACTTAGCTATAGCTCATATTTAGGGCAAATGTGATGTAACAATAATGCGCCTCCCTTTTTTCTTAATAATCACCATTGACTCCTAAGACATGTTGTTTCAATCAAATAAACAGATTTTGTCTTCAGGTTTGGGAATAAGGAAATACTATATTAAGGAAAAGAACATCTCATCAAGTCTTTTGGGAATTCATTACTATTATTGTCCTTCCCATCACACTAAGCCACCTCTAAGGGACAGGACCAATAATAAGATCTAGTTGTCTAAATGTAAAAGAGTTTTCTCTCCACTGATACTATGTGGCATTTAATCAGGTGTAGGCTGGAAACTAAACAGGCCCTTCTTACAAAGCTCTCTAACTTTCCTAAGACTCTATCAATGTTGAAATAAATGGTCAAACTTCAGGCAATACATGGCTAACCACCAAGGATTATAACCTGAAGGAGGAGGAAAAGATGTTCCTAATATCTGGACTGGCTTATCAAAAGCACACGAACATCCAACAGGCTGATTCCAAAATTTAAAGCCAGCTTTGACAAAATCCAATGAGAAAATCATCACTCTTTACCTGATGAGCACTCTACAGCAGTGAACTCTGAGCCCCAGTGCCAAGAACCAGCTGTCAATTAACACAAAGAGAAAGAGCAATGCAAGGATGGATATGGAGTGAAAAGAGTGGCATTTAAATAAGCAATTACTAAGTGCTCATTACAAAAAAGGCACATTCTTAGGTGCCAAAAATAAAAGAATGAGACAGTCCCTTCTCTGTAATAGCTCACAGACTAGCAGGGTACACAGACATGGATGATCATAAGGCAAGGTATTACAACAGCTCAGATGAGGGAAGGATAGGGTTCTCCAGGGGAGGAAACACATAGGGAAACATCTGAACCAGGCCTGAGGCTGCCAGGAAGCCCATATGCACACAACTCAGGAAGGCCGCTGGAGAGTAGAATGTCTGGGGCCACAGACCCCTTTGGCTACCCCATGAAACCTGCGGGCTCCTACTCAGAACAATGTTTTTATATGCATAAAATAAATACACCAGGTTACAAAAAAATAAAAACAATTATATTGAAATAATATTGGAAAAATAAATATGCTTCTTTAATAATGCATTAAGTACTAATATCTAGAGGCAATTCTAATAACTATTAATATCCTAATTTCAAAATTGTGATGAGTATAAATAGTATTTTGAAATCTTTGTTAAAATGGTAATATGATTTCTATTGCAGACAGACTCACAAAAACTGCTAATGCCACCTCTGCCAATGCTCAATACTGAAGGGATTGTTAAATTCTTGCTAGAGTTTAGTGAAAGAAAATTATAACTTTTTTCCATTTTCTAACAAAAATTTTTATCTGGAATATTTAAAGCCACAACAATCAACCTTTTAACAACAGCCTTATAAAAATGATGACAATGCTATTTATATACCGGTGCTTGTATATACTGTGGATAAAAGAACACAGTAGTGAAATTAAAGTCAGTGAAGGCACCTCATGAAGGGTTAAGTTATGAAGGCCAAAATGGGTAATTTTGGGGGACTTAGCCTGACACAGGAATCTAACTGAAATATACTAAGAGTAGGCTATGCACCGAATTCTCAAATATCATTTCTCACCGCTGTGTTTTTGACAAAGAACAGAGAGCAGTTAACTTCCAAGGCAAGAGCTCAGAGGGAAGGAGCTCTGAGTGGTAGAATGAGGGAAGATTGCTCTGCTTGCATTCTCCTACCAGACCTGGTACAGCTGACCTGTGTTCACACCTTGAAGGAGGGTCGCCCGAAGTCTGATGAGATGAGTCATGGGCAGAAATGTCATCTTGGGAAAATTCTTGACTGGGTTTTCCATCTACACAGCGATGTTAATGAAGGGTATATATCCAAATACAGTAATGTATGTAGAAGCTCACAGAGCCAGCAAGTCTGAACAGGTGACGAAACCAAACTAAGTAACTTAGCCAATCAACAGTCCAAAAAACACATTTCTACTTGTATTGAATGACCCTTTCACCTTCTCGACTTTGTTATTTCTCTATGAAATAATAACCTGTCAGATATTATTAGTGTATTTTTCCAAAGTATCTATCTTATAAAAATTTCTACAGAGGTTGGAATAAATAAATTAATACAAACTACTATTCTTTTATCAAACTTATGCAGAAGTCACTCACCTAAATTGCCTTGTAATAATAAAAGCTTTCTTTGCAAAATTACAAGACCTAGGTAAAAATCCTGTACTGAGAAAAACGTCAACCCCTGGGACTTCTTGAAGAAATAATTGCTCTTACAGCACAAACGCACATGCAGACTCATAAAAGTGTCACAAGTATTTAATTTTCTACAAGTCTGTTTGTTCACGTGTACTTTTATTCCTCATGGGTTTTTAACTACAAACATGTAATACAGTGGGAAATGGTGGAAAGCAGTTTCCCAGCAGATTTAAGGTCTTATTCACCTAAACGTCTGTAGAAGTATAACAAACATGCTGCAGTAGATACGGAGAAAAAGCTAATTTTTTTCGGTCTGAATCATGAGCTCACCTCAAATGTAGTGGTCCTGTTTGGTAAGTGGACTGGGGAGAGAGAACCATCTTTAGATATAGCTGAGTATTTGCTTCACTGTGTTAATGTAAGAACTTATCAACAGGCAGGCACCACCTGCTACCTATTCTATAATAAACAGTAAGCAACTTACTTCATAGAAAGTGGAGGTGAGAGTTCACATTAGTCACACTGGCAGGGCTGGCAGTGGCCCGCTGCCAAGCTGAAACCTGACATGAGCTTCTCCTAGAGTCACACTTGATTTTACCAGTTGCTAGAGAACAAGTGAATCCCCGGATGCCCGGCCCCAGAAGCTCTGCCTTGGGCTTTTTTAATTTTAGGAGTTGTTCAGTCTTTTTGGGTGGCAACAGTAAAATTTGGGAAGAATAATAGATTCAACAGAATTCCAATTATTAAAAGCAAGGTGCGTGTGTGTGTGTGTGTGTGTGTGTGTGTAGAAATTAACAAGCTGAATCTATAATTTATATGACAATGCAAGAGATCCAAAATACTCAGAGCAATCTTGAAAAAAAAGAACAAAGTTGGAGGACTTACAATTTCGAAGAAATAAAATAAGAAGGAAAAGTATTTACTCAACAATAAAATAACATGACAATTTATTTTAGATGACTTCTGAGGGGACATTTTCAACAGGGAGAAACTAGAGACATAGGGTATCACTATGTAGTATTCTTGCCTATAAGGATTTTTGGCTCCCAATTACAGTTGGTGAATGGGTTAAACATACCCGAAATAGATACAAACATTTTCTTAACAAAACAAGGTAACCCAAAACAAATGTTGGCTATTATTATACTTTTATAACCCTTGTCTACATTAAAATACTGCCCCGAACAAAGGAGGGTGGTCACATTGAGCAAGAGACAAATTTAGGGTAGAAGAGCCCATTGTGTCCATAAAGATACACTCCTTATACAAGAGAGAATGAGAGAGAGAGCGCATGCGAGAAAGAGAGAGAAAGAGAACACAAATTTCCTAGGTTTCCTTGGATTTCAGGAGAAGTAGTCAAAGGAACAAGGAAAATCGGCCAACAGCGTTCTACTATCCATCCCCATCCCACCCACAGCAGGAGGCAGTGCACATTCTGCCTATCTTGCCAATGCTAATAAAAGGGGAGAAATCTGCAAAGTCTTTAAAGTCCATTATTAATCAAGCAAACTAATCTCTGTCAGTTTGTCTAGCATTAACTGAGTGAATCTGTGTACCCAGCACTGTGCTTGAAAGGCGGGTATACGGGGTTCGTCTGTGGGCAGGAAGGGAAGGAACCGGGGTTCGTCTGTGGGCAGGAAGGGAAGGAATCGGCAGGTGCTATGGCAGCAGCGCTTCCTTCCTGGTCTCCCTCCCGTTCTCTATCACCTAAGGTTAATCTCTGGGGTTCATAAAACCTCAGTTAAAACGACTTTCTTGGTAGTTAGTAAGGGCACTGCTTTGTTCTCCAAATATGTAATGAAGATGAAAATGATACCAGATTTTTAGGTATAAATTTTTTATACTTTTTAATTGAAAATTAAATATAAGGATTTGTAAACTCTGTATTTTCTTCTAATCTCTAGGAAACGCATGGGGAAAGGGGACAGACTTAACCAGAAGGCCTACTACTAACTCAGGGAGGGACAGACAAAATGGAAAATAACTCATCAGGGTACCCGGTGCTCACAAGGAAGAGGGTTTCACCTCTCCCTGGTCCCGGCCCCAAGCAAAAGCTTCTGAGTGCCAGGTCAGCCCAGTGATGGCTGGGAGAGAAATTAAAATGATGTTTTATTGAAAAATGTAGAAACGAATTTTCTTACATTTCTTCAGGCACTGCTCTGTAATTTCACTGACCCACTACCCCAGCATGGGATGAAAAGACAAGAGAGGATGTGGGATGCCTTACGAAGAAAACAAGCCGACTTCAGATCAGCAATGGTCAAGAAACTGCCCATCCTGCCTGGAAAGGGAGGAAGTACCAATTTGCATGTGAGAAATGTGTGAGAGCCGAAGAGGGTTCCAATATCCCACGGAAGGGCAGGACAGAGAAGTTGGGGCATCCCCCAGGCTACCTGGCTTCTTGCCAGGAAGCTTCATGAAGACTTTTGAGCTAATCCAGAGCTTTGTATGTCATGTTTGTTCAGAGTGGGCATATAATGTAGACCTGGAGAGTAGCCATTTAGACAGAAATGTTGGAAGTTATTAATAACTCATTTAATTGCCTTTTCTATTGCTTGTGGCTAATATTCTTAAAATTATACTTTCATCACATTTTGTCAATATCTATAGATTTCATTACGACAATGGCATCTAATTACTGTTTTCTACATGAAGGAATTGAAAATCTGGCCTCTTATGCTTTATAAAATGTTGGAATGTCAAATACCCTTTGCTGTTGTGTGTCTGCTGACACATTCCAGTTGTATTTTTCTACTATATCCATGGCGTTTGACTCTAATATTAATGTTAAAATATGGGAGTAATGTCATTACTTAATATTCTTAACAAGCTATCACATGATACTGCATGTCTTAATTATTTTTAAAGAGTACAAATTGCTGAAAAGCTTAAAATCCTGGGAACTGAGAAATTAATTCTAAAAAAAAGTGAGCAAGCATTTTATGTGAAAACACACCTTATTATCTATGCCAAAAAATGTAGCCAGACAAGTGGCCCTCGGAGTGGAAAACTTGATTTTCCACAGTACTTTGGTCCTTGAAGTTGCCAAGTATCAAGTGTCCCCAGTAAATATTTCTCATTGCAGTCGGCCCCTACATTGGGATCCTAGGTCTGCCGACGGCCTTCCTGGTCCCATGGTACACTTCAAGGTGGAAAATGACAGAGCCAAGTAGGAAACACATCACTGATAACACGTCTCCTGTGGATTCTGATGAGTCTGCTTTTGTGATAAAAATCAAACACCTTTTCCAAGATGCTGATTTTTTTCTTAATTTTTTCTTTTTTAAATCAGGAGCAATTTACAGAAGGACAGAATAAAAAGTTCAGGCAAGTATTCTTTCCTGTGAAGGTACATTATTCCACATAGAACTAAAACCATATCTTGAGAGAGAGGAAAACTATTAAGTTTTATAAAAGTTCTATTTTGTTATAAAAGCAATCAAGTTGATGGTTTTTTATTTTCTTTTTGAAATACCAAAGCACCACTATTAACAAGTTTTTATTCTAGCATATGAAAACTTTATTAATGAAAAATGCTGACATATTACTGTGATTATTTATAACCAAATAGAGGTGTTAATTCACTTCATTCCAGATAATTTTTAAAACTTTATCAATTTTTAGTAATTTCTCCATGCACCCATATACATTTCAGAGCAGGTAAAAGTGCCTGAGTTTCTGTCTTTGAGGGTGACAAGACTTACGAAGACGAATCCTCAGCTCTCAAGTACAATGTCAACTATTTCCAGAACGAAGCAAAGTAGTTATAGCTATAGAAAGATTTTCCAAATTACTTCCCAAATTAGAAGATGTTTAGTACCATGAAACAGGCCATAAAGGTTCTCTGTCCAGAAAAATAAACTTAAAAGAATATTATAGCAGCAGCCCCTCTCCTCTGAATATGTTTTATATTGAATAATATGAAATTGCTGACATTCAACCAATTTTAACCTAAAAAACAGCAATTTCATATGTTCATCCTAGTGTGTCATCTTATCTCACATCAGTACTTACTGGGGATTTAAGATTTGGGTAATTTTCTCAATGAACCTCAGTATGATTTCAGAATGGTAAGCAGGATCTGAATTTGAGACTGCCTGATGCCAAGGTTGTTTTCACTATACCATACTCCTAAACACTGGCAACTCCTGAACCTGTCTAGTACAATGACACTTCAGTATGAGAATTATCAGAGAAGTAACCGTCCTTTGAAGTTAATTTCCCAGACTTTTGAGATTTATCAACATAATAGAAGCTTATCAAATGCCTAAGAAATGGACTATTTTTCATTAGCACAAATAGTCTAGAGTTCAACCATTTTTTTTTAGAAAGATGGGGTCTCACTACATTGTCCAGGCTGGACTCAAACTCCTGGGCTCAAGTGATCCTCCTGTCTCAGCTTCCCAATTAACTGGGACTATAGGCGCCTGCCCAAGCCTGGTTCACAGTAATCTTTTCAAAATTATTTTAAACTTTCTTAAGTACGCTGAGGCTGCTGTAAGCACAGGGGCTTGCTGCAGCTCTCCTTAAGTCCTTGTCTACCAACAGAGAGCATGGAGGAGAGAGGCTCTAGCCTCACTGACTCGGCCCTTCCTATGGAAATGGCTAAGGAAACAGCAGGAGGAGAGGCAAATTGAGGGGTACTGAATAGAGCTCAAAAATTTGAAATGGGATGTATTTAATTTTCTTAACAAATTTAAGAAAAGCTCTATATTTACCGGCTTAACCTGATAAAATGAATTAAGGGAAAGATTGGTTCCAAATGTAAATATTCTGAAAGGTCTGTGCTAAATATTTCTCCTCCCAGGCAAATCTGACCTTAACTTTCTATCATCTGGGATAAACAGACTGAGATCTCAATAAAACACTTCTATTGATAGGAAGGTGAGGGATTTCTTTTTTAAAATATATTAAATGTTAGATTTAGGAATATTGATCAGATTCAGGTTGGAATCACTATAGCATTTTTTAAAAAGTCCTTGCTAACAATTCTTTACTCCATTCCTTTGCTTTGGTCAGAATTCTCTCTTTGTTTTTCAGTAATATCGGTGCAAATTTAGCAAGCAATTTGGAAAAAAACTTACGTGGAAGAAACAAAACATGTACAAATACCTAATAATTATGTGCAAATCTGAGAAGAAAGAGTACAGTTGGTCATAACAAACTTATTGAACAGAAAGTTAGTAATATCCAAATTGTTAAAGGAAAAACAACCACCAAAACAATTCTATCACCAACGACACACAAAGACACCCAGGACCTGGGAGATACGGATGAAGGTTTGTGGAAATGATACCATTCAGCTCACTGTTTGATGAGCGTTAGCTAAATTTTGGTTCCCTTTATGAAAGGATGGAAGAGGAACTAAAAGAGGACAGAATCGAGCCATGGATTTGAGCTCCAGACTAAGTGAGGGAAAATGAAAAGGACGGATTCAACTCATAGCTGCGTTTGATGTATCAACCCTACCGGAGCTAAGGTCACAGGCATTAGGAGGCCACACTGAAAGTAGGCCAAACTCTTACTTTAATTATTTCTCAATTAACTGCTTGCCTCTTGGGGTCCTCTCTCTCTCCCTTCCCCACTACATCTGATTTACCAAGGCCTGTAAGTCTCCCTCCAAGGTGTGTCCAGCATCAAGACCCTTCAACTCGTGCGCAGGACATGGGCGCTGTGGAAACCCAGCCCCCCACTTCTCACTGGCACTGCAGCATCGGCTGCCTGCATCTCTTCAGTCCCTTCCGCTCGCCAACCCAGCTTCCTTGGTTTTTCATTTGATTTTAAAATCTTGCGATGAGGCCAGAGTTTCTGAGTTTTCCACCCCACTCTCATCCCTTCTTCAATATGTTTAAGAACTGTCCTCAAAGGAATTGTGAACTTTGCTCTTAAAGAAAGGGAGCTAAGTGCCTTCTTGGCACACCAGGCAGCGTGTCAATCTCATAATCTGAGAAAAGGGAGCTAAAAACAGAGGGCACCCTCTGGAAGAGTTTGTGAGCCATAATCAGGGGCTCTAGCATGCAGGAGACAAGAAGGTGGTAGGACAAACCCACGTCCTACCCCCAATTCCAAAACCATACACAGCCCATGAAAAGTTAAGAGGATTTTCAACAAAACATCAAAATATTACATTTGTCTGAAAATCATAAAGTCTGAGATACAGGTGTCTGAATCACACTGTAAGGTACCATAGGTCTGATGATTTTATCACACTTCATGCCCTGTATTTTCAGTTACTTTAGTGTTCCTTTGGAGGAAGGTAAGGATTTTTTTTTTTTCCTTTTTAGATACAAGGTGCTGAAGTGATGCTTGAAAGTAGGATCTTTTGGACCTACAAATGTTGGAGACAATTCCATGGCACTTGACCCCATGTTTCCAAGAAAAAAAGAAGAAAAAAATGAAGATACCTAAAACTCTTACTAACAACACAATTTAAACATATGTAGTGTAAAAACATACGTGTGACATATCAAAAGATGACTTAGCGGACTGAGTAAAATAGACATCACCTAGGAAGGGAAAAATTGCATTAATAAGCCCTCAAATTAGAGCAATATAAAAATAAACTTATTAAAGACAGAGGAAAAGTGGATGCATAAACATGAACTCCGGACCATTTGAAAAAAATATCATTTGTCTGCTCTGTCACCGAAATGGCCCCTGTACTAAATTAGCCAGTGCTCACGTGAAACAAAACATGGTAATGTGCACCCTTCATGCCAAATTTGGTCTCTGATAGAGCTCCCATATAAAGACTTGGGCTCCTTGATGAATCACCAATTCCAAGTTTGGTACAATAGAAACCAAGATGACTTTGGCATTTCCTGCTGAGAAAAAGCAAAGATGATTTGAAAGATGTCTGGAAGTGATTTTAAATTAGGCCAAAAGAAGTTACCTGGAAGAGGCACCAAATATTCAAACTGGGACAAGAGCATCAAGAAGAAAATCACGGTCAACTGGCACTCACAGGGTTTTTGAAAGGCTATAAGCCATGATGATGCTCAAAAGAGTCCAACAATACAAAGTATAGCTAAGCAAAATCCTACCCACTGATGTAACTTAACTGAATGCTGTTTAATTACGAAAACACCACTGGATGACCACCCGTCTTGGGTCCAGGGAGCATAATATGGTGAGATGCACCATGAAGTTATGATAAAATATAATTCTGGCCTTCAACCCAAAAAGCCTGTTGAAACTAACTGAATTGCAATGTATAAACCAGAATCCATGTAGATGCTGGGAAAACAGGTTTTATAAAATTCTAGATAGTTGGAAAGAGATATTGTTCAGGTAGCCATCTGGGAACAGATTCTACCTTCTTCCCCTAGTTGAACATGTGAACCTTGATTTGGTTTAAGAACTAAGATATTTCATGTTTATGAAAATGTTATTAAATGGAAAACATGGATAACAAGTTTTCCTGAAAGAGTCCCAAATATAAAAGCCTACAGAAAAAATGTCTTTAGTTTCAGATCTGGCAACACCCTATACACAGACAACTGCATATGCCCATTAGGGAACTAGTACCCAGGCGAAAGTTTGCTATGATAAGTTGCATTCGCTTTCACCATATTCGGTAAACCTACTTCTGCTACAATTCTATATCCTTGGCTAAATAAAAGGGAATCTTACAGTGGGAGTAAGTGTTTGGGCTTTCTCCATATCAATCCGTAATCACCTGAAGCATGCCTATCCTTTCATAATTAATGAATTCCTATAAAAGTATACTGATTTCTTATTTTTATCATTAAGTCTTTTTTCAATAATGGGTACTGGAAGTATAATATGGCATACAATGTTCTCCCATGATAAGAACTACTATTCTAGGGTTTAGAATTTAGGAGCATTGATCAACCATTTTGCACATTGTCATGGCCTAGAGATGATTTTGCATACTTAGAGAAAGTTTTATTCTTGTTAGTGATAAGAGGAACCCCCACCCCATTATCACTCCAAGGTTAGTTATATAAGCATGGGTTAACCAGAGGAGCTGTCTCGCTCTGAGCCCTTCACCAGATCCTGTGCACTGTAGTGTCCTCTCTTGTCCTGAACCCCTGCACAGCGATGACAGGGAAGGGGCTATAATAAAGCTGGCCTGGGGAGCTGGCCTGGAGACACAAAAGATGGACACAGGAACCAGCATGTGTGATGAGTGCTGGAATAGAACATGAAGAACAGCAGAATAACATGATCCAGACAACCTTCCAAAGTGGGAGGCACCAACACAGAAGCCACCTTACCCATCGCTTTGCATCATGCACACAAACATCACTGCCCCAAAATAAGGTGCATGTGTAAAATATCTGAAACACACTTGACATAGCAGATGCACAATGAACACTAGTTTTCTTTCCTCCCCACTAATGCCATTCCATAGAATCAGATAATTATTTCAACAAATTTATACCAAGCAGCTCCTATGGATGGCCAAGTGCTAGTTGCTAGAAATAGAAAGACAAAAAACAAACAAATAAACAAAACAAACAAAACAAAAACTCCCTGTCCTTAAGAAGCCTATGATCTAATTAAAATATTAAAGAAAAAAATACACAAAACAGCAAAAACAAATTGACCAACACTGTTTTCTCTACAAAAGTTCTTCCTCTTTTTTGAATAGGTGTCTGTCTCCATGTTAACAGCCATGACTTCTAAATTTTCTAAAACTGTGAAGGAAACTAATTCCTCAAATGTCGTATTTTTCTAGAGGAGAGGGTATTAAGAATAAACAGAATGCATCTCATATAAGATACTGTATAAAGAAGTCATGTTCATTGCAATGAACTGATGTATAAACTGCAAGTGATTCTGGTGTCCCTACACGGAATATACGGACTATTCTAATCTAATACAAAGGTTTACTAAGTAACTTGCTTGGAAAACAATCTGTGCATGCCATCTTTCTCACCTCTGTTGTCCTCTGTTATTCAGGTATCCTTTCTACTGGGCACCTGTCTAGTTTTACTCAGATGTCAGGAGATGGTCTCTGTGGTGGCTATATTTTGCCGGAAGTATATAGTTTACATGTGGCTGATTGTTTGCTTTAGAGAAGGAATGTGTTTTCAAGACATCCAGTTTCAAAACTATTTTACTATTTTTTGTGTTCTTTGTCTTTTCCTTATAAACATCTGTAAAACATTCAAGTCAATGGGTTAGAAATCTATCCAAATGGAACCTTCAGAAGCAGAAGCAGAAAATAGGTCACACTGGATCATGGCAAGGGTGGTAAAGTGCAGAGCATGACTACACACACAAACACGTGTGTACATACTCATGTGCACATGTGAATAAGACCTTACATTTGAAAGACAGCAGGTGCCACTCAAAAAATGTGTGACAAAAACACTGGCAAATACATACTAAAATTTAGGTTAAAATACAGGGATCAGCTGTGTACTTAATCTGTTACATACTCCTTTCCATCTTTAAGAATTTTAAAGCTGCCTATTTTTTTTCCCCCAAAATCTAACCTTTCTAATTACAAAGTACGCTAACTGCTTGATGGGATAGTCAATTATAAAAAAAATCAGATGAGGCCAGGAATGGTGGCTCACGCCTGTAATCCTAGCACTCTGGGAGGATCGCTTGAGCTCAGGAGTTCGAGAACAGCCTGAGCAAGAGCGAAACCCCATCTCTACTAAAAATAGAAAAATTAGAAAATTAGCCGAGCAATGAGGTGCATGCCTGTAGTCCCAACTACTCAGGAGGCTGAGGCAGAAGGATTGCTTGAGCCCAGGAGCTTGAAGTTGCTGTGAGCTAGGTTGATGCCACTGCACTCTACCCAGGGCGATAGAGCGAGACTCTATCTCAAAAAAAAAAAAAAATCGGATGGATTATCCAGGACAATTTTACACCCAAAGCTCAATAAAATTGAATAAGCTGCCATACTTAAAATAATTTACGATACTAAAGTGAGTAAAAATGGAGATTCTATTGAAGCCATAGTAGGCTTATTTCACCCAGATTATACAGGCATCCTCCACTATCCTGTAAAACAACTAGGTCAGGTTGCCAAGTTACCCTGAACTTTATTTCAGTTTTCACTGCTATGATACAGCAATTGCTCATTACTCTCAAATAATCAAGGCATGGTTGAGAAACAGACAAATTATAGTTTCTGCTATAAGGAGCATATCTTCTAGCATTCACAGTTTACACATCTGTGAATATTTGAGTGAATTTCAACTTTTCTATGCTTGAAAAGGAAAGAACATTTCATGCAATAGGGACCAGCACAATGCTGTTAACCAAAGTTGCCAGATTCTATAAATTCCTTCTGGGTAGTTGCCAAAAGTTTTGGGGAGGAATCCATACTTGGAGTCGAACTGAAGAACGGATAAGTAATAGCTACCAGAAATATATTTCAGAAATAATACAGTGCTCGCAGTGCCTCTGCTTAAAGAACTTAGCAAAGGCAATTTATGAACATGCAATTTTTCCCTCATAAGGAAAAGCTGCCACATGTAATGTTGTAAATTATTTGATGATTTCCGCACTCTTTACAATGCGTACCAAGCTTAAAGTGGATCTGTAGGGGATAGTAGTTTCTAAATCACCTCAAAGTCAAATATTTTCTTTTTCATCATCATTTATGAAACACATTAGTAACTTAAACCTGACTGAACCACACATCGGAGTTAAGAGGAATGAGGTCCTGATTAAACACCTGGATCACTTTAATAGCAACTTCAATATAATCATTAGTAACCACAGAGCTTTGGAATATTAAAATGGTAAAGTATGATCCCAAGCAAAGCTTAGATGAACACCTCTAGAACCATTTGAGGTTTGGGGTTTGGAATTCAACAAATAACAGAGAGGGAGCTGAGAAGGCACTCACATTCCAGCACCTGCCGCTCATTAACTCCATCTATTAGGGCAAGAAATCGAACCTCTCTGATGTTAGGCTTCTTATCCTTGAAACAGGAAAAATACTACTCATATGATCCAGTTCACACAAGATTGTAGCACCCCCAGCAGCAGCAGCAGCAGCAGTGGAAGTAGAAGAAATAGCAGGAATAGAACTTTCATTTTTTGAGTGCTTACTCTGTGCTGTGAACTGAAAACAACATGGTGAGGTGGGATCTTATTTTTTACAGACAAGGATGCTGAAGCTCAGAGATAAAAACCTGCACAAGGTCGCACAATCTGTCACTGGCAGAATAAGTGGGAACACAAACTACTCTGACTTCAAGGGTCACGACCTTGTTCACATTTCAAAATGCATTCACATGGATCCTCTAAGGAGATAATGCTATTGGCCACGCACTGTAAATGGCAGAGCACCACAGTAATGTAGCATGTTATTACTATAATTTTTTAAAAGTTGCTAAAATGTATTTTCTACTAAATACGTAATGTTATTCTTAGCAACAGCATGTCAACTCAAGAAACTAAGGAAAAGCCATGAATGAAGATGCAACTTGAGACCTAAAACAATGGAAAATATGGAAAATAAAATAGATGTGACAGTTGGTGACATCATTTTGTACATTTGTGCATTCACACACATCTGCACAGAGTCCCAACCCACAAATGCCAAATATCTCTCAAGATGCCAGTGGAAATGGCTGAAACCATTACAAAAAGCTGGGAGATTTCTTGTGTATAGCTCCACGAGCCAATACTGACAACCTGGCAGGCTGATCACAAGAGGTTATTAGAGACATAGGACAAGCATGTTAGGCTGCTAATAGCCTGTGGCCAATCTCCCAGGGATAACAAAGAACAGCAAGTTAGCAAAGCTGAGCATCTATAGAATGTCTTAACCTTTTATTTGGTAGCCAAAAACAATTATGGTGAACTGGAAAGCTAACAAAGACATATCGACTATCTCTACATAAGTTTTCTAAGCATTTAAAACAGAGAAAAGATTTCATTCACCAAGGACAGGTAAACTGAATTACGGTTAAATTCACATGTTATTTGGTTGCAAACACTCTTTTCCCAGAAATAAATTCAGTCCTGAGTGAAATGGAAAAGGAAAAAGAAATTGATCTCTATACTTCTCTTCTACATTTCTATGTTTTTATGAGATTGTCATCATTTCTTCCAAGGACTCCATGCTACCCTCGCCTATCCCATCCCAGGCAGCAAGGCCCCCAAAGTTCCTGGCCATCCTTTCTGTCCCTTTACTGTGTTGCTGCTCTTTGTTTCTTCTGTTAAGAGAGGAGATGAATAAAACCCCAAAGCTACAGTGTACAGTTGCATAGATCATTTACTGCATAATCTTAGGTGGTGCTTCTCACACTGTTTCCCTCTCAGAAATGATCTCACTCTCACCCTGGATATGTGTAGTGCACAATCTATACAACTGTACTCAGCAGCCCCGGATACAGATCCAAAACCAGAAAAGGCATAAAGAGCTTTGTTCATTCATCTCTTCATTCACTCATTGAACTCAATAAATATTTGTTGTGTCTCGTGTGCACCAGACACTCAGAGGTCCTGGGCGAATACCAGTAAATAATAATGTGCAATCCCCGCCCTCAAGAAACCCTTAGTCTAGACATGTCAACAATGGATAACATTACAGAGTAAAGCATGCTAGGCCTGGAGGTGTACAAGGGAGAATTCAGATGCCGTCTCAGCATCGGGGAAGGGAGTGCACGCCTTACCACATTTGGGTTGAGCTTATGTCGAAAGCACGTGATGTTCACCACGTATGGCCAGTCGTCAGGCTCCATGAGTACTCCAGCGGCATGGGCACATGTGACATGGAAGGAGGCCGGGCAGCGCCCATAGGAACACTGGATGCAGGCTCCAGAGACCTTCTTAACCCGGTGTCTGCAGAAGATGCATTTCTGGAAGGTTAAAAAAGAGAAGAACATGAACTAAAACTCTGTAACCCAGCCAATTTCCATAATTCACAGAATAATAGCTATCAGAGAAAAAAAAAAAACCGATTACATCAACAAGTCCTGACCCTCCAGGGGCCCTAGTGGCGAGAGCATCTGTGGCAACATAATCTGCTTACTTTGAAGGAAACACACTTCTATGGTCACACACTACCAAACATATGTTTAAATACTTCTCATAGTTAGGAAAGCCAAACTCTTTTGCGCATGCTCTGCCAGGTACAGAGCTCAGGAAAAGGCCCCAAGGGTGCTCTTGTAAATCATCCATGAATGCAAAAGCTACTTCTGTTTTACCTCCAACATAGCATGTCTTTCTGTACGCTAAGAGGTAGAATATGGTTTGGAGCATAGACACACACATTCCTAAATTAGACGAGGTCTTCAGAAACATCCAAACAGCATACAGATGGGCTAAGTTTTCCATTGACAAGGATAAATAAAGTGTTAAATGGTCCAATGTAGGAACTAGGGGCTCAATTGTTTAATAATCCAAACCTGAACCCTTCATGACTGATAAAAAAAAAATACACCTTCCAAAATGAGAAAATTGAAAATCACCCTAAAGGGCATAATTTTGTTGAATGTCTATAGTTGATGATGGCTGGTGAAGAGAAAATGAAAATAAAAACAGCAATAATGATGATCATGATTTGAAAATTAAATTGCACACAATTAGCCCTAAACGTTATCAGTGCATTTGTTATGAGAGATAGGGAAAATCAAACAGCTTCACTAAATATAAGATTTGTGCACTAATACTTGAGGTTTAGGAAAACATGGTTGTAGATCAACATAGGGTCAGGATTGGAAAGCAGATGAAATAGAATGATCAAAAAGTTCAATTTTTCATTCCTAAGGGTAAAAAAGTCTGCAATCTGATCAAATGTTGGTGCAACTGCTCTTCTTTTGTAGGTACATTTTCCTTCCTGGGACAAAAAATGGTACTTAAACTCAATGCCTTTTGGGAATTATAATATTTTATCACAGACCTGTACACTTAACTTGTAACTCTTCTTTGTCCTCACATCCGATCAGCAACTCAGTCTTAGAGATTCTGTCCCTTAATCTTACTCTGATCTCTCCCTACCCATCTGTACCAACTGCCACTGCCTCCGCCCATGGTGTCTTGCCCAGCATAGTAATGGCCTCCTAACTTGTGTCCCCATATTTTATTTTACTCCATTTCAATTCATCTTCACTTTGGGCTGCCAGAGTGACCTCCTTACAACATAAATCCCATGTCACCACCACCCGGCTTAATATCCTTCACATATTAATGGCTTCTCCTTATCTCCAAGTCACTCAAAACAAAGAAACAGCATGAGATGGAAGAGCGAAGATTCATGTTCTACTTGAGCAGTGTTATTTCTCACTAGTCCCTATAAAGGCCCTACACTCCAGGCACTTACTGACTTTCCTATACATCCAGATTCAGTGTATAATTAAGCATTTTTAAATGGAAGTTGAGGATGTGGCTTAGCTGATTCATAAATTACACACACACAGACATACATACATACATATACACACACACAGGTGCATGGGAGGTGGGGGGAGAGAGAGACAGAGCATGTACAGGGGGACTGAAACAAGACCCATCATAAGACGCATAAAAGCATTATTAATATCTTAGCACCTATCTCTTTGGCAATCTTAGAGGTCAGTGAGTAAGTTTACTAGCGACTGACAGATGTACGAAAAGTGGAATTGTTTCTTATTTTTCAAATTAGAGAGATTAGAGAGGATCTTTTAAGAGTAGGACAGAGTGTTGAGATTTAGCTAAAGAATGGGTACCTCCCAGCCTCTGCCACCATTAACTTCCTCATTACACGGAGGCCCTCCAAAACGGGGGAAGGGGATAGAGACAATATAACTAAGCCCCAAGAGGATTCAATCCTTGGTATCTAAGAAGGGATATGCCCTCTACCAGGAGTAACAGAATTAGTAATTTCTAAGGCTAGAACCACAATGTCCTTAGAGTCAACCTAACTGTACACTACCATATTTCAATGCTTTGGAAGATATTTATTCTTAGAGTTGAAGAGTTTGATTTAAACACCACACAGGTTCTTCAAGAGACAGAGAGCCTCACAGAACCTATCAAGGGAGTCATTCTGAATGTATCTTGTAGTACAGTCTGTGTAGTATTTCTTACCTCCACTTTCATTTGCTGGCAGCTAAACCAGCTTTTCTCCACAGTGGCTGAAACACCTGTGGCAACTGGACACATACACATGTCAGGGCTACAGAATCTAATCCAGTAGGTGAAAGATATCTAAGACACATAAGACATTTCTTAAGAATGTTATCATGGAAAAAGTGCTATGGAAGGAGTAGGGACAAAATGCTATACGGAACTAGAATGGCTGCTGCAATGAGTCATGCTTGGGGACCACAGAAAGAAGTAAGGCTTTAAGAAAAGGAAAGACTGATTAGACCAATATGGTGCACTCAACCCCTTCTACCACTTATCCAGCTGCAAACCCTAAATAAATATATAGGAAAAAGAATGAAACCATAATAGCACTGACAACAAGAAAGACTACCATCAGAGGACCACAAAATGTGTCGAATTCCTAGACCATGGGAAACAGACAGAATGAGATCAACAGAGAAACCAAAGTAGATGAGCACTAAGCCAAAATAAGAACAGGCAAAGGATACCAAAGGAGTAAGAACAGCTCTCAGCCCATAGGTCTCAAAGCTACTCCAAACCAAGAATGCACAATTAAAAGGAGAGGAGACCCTGGGTCAACATGAGGTAATTATTCTATTTTAAAACAGTGCCACTCAGAGTGTTTTTAACACGATGTTTCTGAAGATTCTTATACACACTCAGGTTTATTTGGTAAGTACTATTGTAGGACAGCTGATTACTTAAAGTTATCCCTAACCCTGGCCTAGACAGACACTGATAATTTTGCCTTCAGAATGAAGCCTTGACAATTGCTGGAAAAAGAAAGTGAAGAATATGCCAGGCAGAGCTTCTACCTCATATGAGAGTTAAGGCTGGAGAGGGAAGTAGAAAAAACCCTAAGTTAACTCCCAACCTCCTCAAGATAAATGGAGTTTTTGTATTAAAATATACATTAAACTTAAAAAATAAAATTAAAAAGTGTGTGTTTGGTGGAGAGATAAATGAAGGAAGAGGATTAGAGAGCACTGGACTCCAGGGAGCTGACTGCCCAGCAAAAAGCTATCAGTAGGTATCCCTGAGGGGACAGTTCTGGCCAGGCCAATGCCGAGAACGGAGTGGCTCTGGCCCGTTCCCAGGGTTTCAGTACGTCTGGGGTGAGGCTGGTGAATCTGCATTTCTACCACATTCCCAGTGATGCTGATGCTATTGGTCCATGGCTTACACTTTGAGAACCACTAGGTTAGAGGGTTAAAAAGATAAAAGATGTCACTCATTCTGAGAGACTCCGGTACAAGGGAATTCAGGAAGTACAATGGTTTTTTTTTCCACCTATTCTTCAGTGTCAAGGGCCGAGAGAATCCTCAGGCAGGCATGATTTATAAAGCATTGTACTTTCTTGGGGGACTGGATTTCCATACTTATTCCAGTGGCATAGGCCATTAAGGCTACTAATGGATTGAGGAAGTAATGAAGTATCTGGCAATGAGGCTTTGTGTATCATTCGATTTCCCTGAGCATCCAGCTTGGCAAAGGGCATCAAGAAATGATGAGCTGTGAAGGAGCTGGAGGTTCAAAGCACATCTCCTTCCCTTTTTGTTCCTGTTAACATGATTTGTGATACAATTTTATTGTTGTTTTGCCAGTTTTGTGATTCTTTTTTCTTCCATAAATAGGTAATTCCAAAACAGGCACAAACGCTTTTTATTTTAATTATTGTTTCCCTATTAAACAAGCTACGAGCTAATGGTAATGATACAATAGCTAATTCCTTTTTCTTTTAGCTCTCCTAAGACACTTTTCCGGGCACTACATGACAAGCCAACATTCGCAGCTCAAACAGGGAATTATGTCTGGGCTCAACAGACATCACTATTGTTTTGTTGCAGGCAAGTCAGAGGACTGAGGCTTTTCCTTTTCCTCCAAGTCCTTAAACAGATTTATAGCAGAATCCTTTTGTTTTTAACACTACCTGTAAGATTTATGTTCTGCTCATCAGTATTCATTAAGTCAATCCTCATGTGCCAATACTGACCAGTGCTGAGGGATACTGCTAGAACGAAATCTGAACTCTACAGCGAGGAGTGTACAGTCTACTGGGGCAGACACGTAACAACGTGGCCAGAATGGAAAGTAGAATGTAACAACTGCTACAACTGCCAACTTCCTTTTCAGATGGAAAAGAGAGAGGAGTAGATTAATACCAAGAGAAATCAGTTTACCCAGTGAGACAAAGAGTGGCTGTGGAGGGAAGAAAAAGGGGGGGCACTGAAAAGCAAGGGCCCCCCAGTGCACTGATGCTGCAGGGCTTGGGCTGTTTTGTGGGAGGCAGCAATTACTATGCAGCCTCACCCCACACATAAAAAGATACGGTAAAACACAATTTGGTGTAAACTGCAACAGCTCGTAACATGGTAAGTCCTCTGCCCCTCCTCCCAAAAAAGTTATTTTTTAGGCACTTGGAGTTTACAGCATTAAAACAAATGGCTCATGATGCCAAGTGTGTTGAATTAAATCCTTATTTATGATAGGTATCAGAAGCCATTTATCTCATCGTTTTTTGTTTGGTGAGATTCACCCTGCAAAAGGTGAGAAAGCTAAGAAAAAGTCAAGTAGCAGGCTAAAAGGGAAAGGCCACAGGGATGAGCTCAGCTAGACCAAGAGACGGCGCTAGAAAAATGGACAGAGGTGGCCGGGGATCAGATATAAGGCTACATTTATTCAAAACAAGGCTAAAGAGTCATTGTTGGTGCTGAGAAAATATTAAATAAGAATCACAAAAGAATTCTAAAACTAGAAAGGCCATAGCAGGTCAGACATAAACTGACAAATTAACAAATGACTTTTGAAAAGTACTATTTCAACAGCACTGTCATACTAGGTTTTATTTGGGATCAACAGATAACACCACGAGGAAGATCACCAAGTATGAATCCTTTTGGAAACACCTTTTAATCCAAACACTGGTACACTGACTGCACAAAGTAGGTACCTAATGAACATCAATTAACTAAATGAATGTTTCTTTATTACAATGTATTAATTCATTCTTTCAGCCATTTCTATACTAATTAAATATCTTCTATATAAAATGCATTTTGCAAAATGCAAAGGTAGATACAAAAATGAAAAAGATACAATCCTTGTATTTAAGGAGCTTAATCTGGTATATAAAAATAGTTGTAACAAAAGCTTCGCAGCGATAATCACAATAGGAAAGATAAAGCCCTGCTGGGTTTAAGAGACAGTGGGACTAGCAGAGCAAAGATGAGGGTAGCATGAGCCTCGGCTGGTGACTACCCAGCACTCACACCAATGCACTGAGCAGATCTGTGAGAGCGGCAGAGAGGGTGAGCTTCACAGCAGCCACTTGAGGTATACCAAACACAGGACAAGGAAGCAGGTATGATTCTGCTTTGACAGCTCAGGTCACAGGGAACCCATCAAGTGGCAGGAGAGTGCAGGCGGGTCACCTGTGCACCACTCTGAATGAGGGCCAAGTGTCCATGAGTCCAGACATAGTTGGGTGAATTCCATCCTGCTGGCTCCAAAGAACTCATAATAAAGTAAAAATGGAGTTTCTCCAAAGTTTCCTGTAATTAATTTCTTGGCATTCAGATGCGGCATGCAGTGCTTCTGCCCCAGGTCAGGCACTGCACTGGAGAGTTATTGGAGGACACACTGCACGCTGGCTGAGATTGCAGCGGCAGGGACACAGGACCTGCCACGTGGCTCAGAGAAGCTGTCCAGCAGGGTTTTAGAGGACTAGGAAAGCCAGCAAAAGGAGGCAGACTTTGGGCTTATCCTTAAGGACTAGCAGGCGTTAGCCACTGCATATAGAGTGGGATGAGGAAGGAGAAAGGACATTCTAGATGGAAGTAATGAAACTCAGAAGTAGAAAAACATGAGCAAAACTGAGTCAAGAAGTATGAGGACAGCCAAGATGACAGGCTAAAAACGTGGGATCTTGGAAGATCTTGGACTGCACTCTGGCATGAACTTTACTTGCCAAGGTGAGAGACTGATGATGGCTTAGGAATAGCAGCTAATTTTTAGATGGAAATTAGGACTCCTGTTTTATTACAATTATCTGAGTGGCTCTGGGTTAAGCCTCAGGCAACCAAGCAATTCTACAGCTCAGCCCATCCAAAAATCAGCACGACCTTTAGCTGGGAATGCCCGTTAGTCAGGCGTGTCTCTTTATTTGTTCATCTTTTGCTCCTTTGGAATTGTATAAATTCTACCTGTATTTTCACTAAAGGCACCTGGCACAGTGCATAAGCTAAGTATCTGGGGGACACCCTGATCAAACACCATACTCCTCCAGTCTTCCCTGTAAGGAATACGCAGTATTTCATAGTAGTTAGCAGAATGGACTGTGAAGTCTGACAGAGCTGATTTTGAATTCTCCCTTGGCACAGGCACAAGGGCGAGTCACAGAAACAGCAAAACGAACACGGCCTGCGTAGACAGGAGAGAAGTGGTGAGAAGTCTGTGGGCAAAGCAGGCTAGCTGCTAAACACTTCCTGCCATTCTTTGCCAGGCCCCTCTCACCAGAAAAATAGAGCTCCCCCTCTGCACTATTTGAGCTGTGCAGAAAACTCAGATGTAAAAGCAGCATTTGCAAATAAATATTAAAGGCAACATCACAATCTCATGTTGAAAGAAGCATTTCACTGATAGTATAAGGCAGCAGTTGCTGAATCACAAAATAGGCAATGTTATTTATGTTGAAAAAAATCAATCACTTATTTTTACTTCTCTCACAGCCTGTTTGGACTCCATCCTTCAAGTTTATTTCAAATTTAAAGGGCAAAGGGGGCAAGTAATTATTGCATATAGAGAGCTATATGTACCAGCCCTTAGAACAAATATTATTCTACATACTTATTAAGTGTCACTAAACATCTTTCAACTGATGGGTGGGGAAAGAAAGCCTCCTAAACCACAAAAGAAATGTTCTCTAAGTACCTTTGTATTTGCATTTTTATTTCTTTTTATGTTAATATTAAGGAGCACCTATTTCCCAGAGGAAATTTCATTATTTGAAATTATTGGTTAGCAGAGACAAAACAGAAATTCTTACCCTCATTGAATAAAGCTTTTATTAGAATTTCAGGATTCTATTTCAGAATTACGGAATTATTTGCTTAAAAAAAGAAAAGTCACACTGTACTTTTTGGTACAACTGTGCCCTGCTAGAGCCACTGTTGTGTGAGCTCCTCACCCTATGAAAAGCTATCCAGATTTGTTTAGCTATTTACAACTTAAGAGGATTTCTCAACTCTCTTCAACTTACCTAGTTTTAGACCTTTCTGAATTAATGTTGGAAACCATAATATAGTAATCATTTAATTTGCATTAGTTAAATTAAAAGACACACAATTTTCTTATCTGTCGCAGTTTAGGAAGGCTGGCTTACAAGCTTTCTATTGCTCCAAGGACAAGGCAGAAAAAAATCTTTATTTATTATGAATATCAGATATGATTTGCTATTGGCATTATCGAAGCAAGGACTAGTACACATTTTCTATTTATTTCTGGCCTCAAGCCTGAAGGCCTAAAAATACCTGACAAAAAAAACGAAATAAATCAAAGATAAGAGCTAATTATCCTCAGCAATATTTGTTCTCAGACAGTGCAAATATCCAACCGCATGAAAGGCTGCAGTGTTGTTTCTTTGAATGTTTTTTTAACAGAGGTATGTACAGTTTCTCAAATCTCTGTTTTCTTTGTATTTATTGCAACTGCATTCATTTGTGAGGCCTGGGATGGAACAGCAAAGGCATGTCCAATTCTCAGATGTGCAACGAAAAACTGTGTCCCACAAGTGGGTTTCAAGCACCTCCCTCTTGTCCAACTTCCCCTAGGCATTTTTTAATAGTTTAAATGAATCTTTATAGACACTCCTGCTACATACGCCCTTCTTGCTGAATGATACTTATTTGAGTGGTTGGGGAAAGGAACAATAAAGAGATCTCATCATTTATCTCTGATAACGACACAAGCTGCTGTGCTGGGGTACGTGTCCTGCTCTGAACACCAGAAGCTGTCCCAAGGCCCCTGAGTGCACCTGACCCTTATTAGAAACTGTCACCCATGAATTGTTCTGTCTGTGGCCTGCCCCAACCTCTTTGCCTCTTGTCTTTGAATTACGCTAGGAGCAGGCCACACTGAGAAAATTTATGATTAAGTTGAAATACCCCAGCATTGTGTCTCCAAATAAAACTAAGGAAGCAGTGATGAAAGCTATAAAGTCAATGCAGTGCAGACATGCCCCAGGTGACCCTTCAGAGGAAGCGCCCCTCCAGGTCAGACAACTGCAGCCCTGGGAAGGGCTGACTCAGGGTCTGGTTCCCGCGGGTGCACACAGGCTGTCCAGTCCAGAGCCCAGCCCTTCTCCTGCAGTTCCCAACCGCCACCTTCCTCTACGCAGGTTTCTGAGACGGTTGATAGAGGAGAAAAATCACCTAACACTGAGTTTAGGGACTTGTGTTCCAGGTAAGGCAAATTTGAGGTTTACAATCTCAAGTAACCCTTAGGGTCACTTAGAAATTCTTTTTACCTTTCCCACTATAGGGAATAGACAGAGGGCAGTAAAACAGACTCTGGTCCAAGGTTTGGGGCAGACTCATAACTCTGCTACCATGTGGCCTTGCATTGCGTTACTAATCAGGATACTGCTTCTGAATTACTTAGGTAGACTTCCTTTGAGGGCTAGTAAGTAGCCAATATTTTTGTAATGACCTATTTATGATAAGAACAGTGGGTAACTTCTCTTATCTTAGTTGCTTCACTGGTCAAGTAAAGATGGTAACAGCACCTACCCCTCATGAAGCTGCCCTGGGGGTTAAGAGAAATAACATATATAAAGGTTTAGCACAGTACATGACACATAGTAAAAGGTAAGAAATGCTGCCCTTACCCTTCAGTAAATCTGTTTAAACGTGACCACTCTTCAACCTCAGCCCAACTCCTCACATTCTAAAGACAACTGAGAGGCCTCCTTCACCTAAATAGGGGCTGTCTGGCATGAACTTCCTCCCTATGCTTCACCTTCAAAACATTTTGCTCATAATTACTTAGCAATTATACAACTACTGAACTTCCACGTCTTATTACTTCATGCATTCACAGATTATTACAATATCACAAACGAATTTTTACAATAATATAATCACTGTACTTCAATATGATTGTTTCCTCTGTAATCATGTATATTTTATTTTCAATATGTAAAAACATTTTTCTGAGAAGAGGTCCACAGGCTTTACCAAAAACTGCCAAAGGAGTCCATGACGCAAAAAAGTTAAGAACGCCTAATGCAGAACAATTAAAAATGTCCACAATCCAACTCAAGGTATACACTCACGTAATTTGGAACACAAATTACATGAACACAGTGATGACAACAACAGTGCACACATCTGAAAAGAGATTTAAATGAATGAACAACAATGAAGAACATTGTTTGATTAGGGGATTCCTAGGTTTTTCTTTTTCTTTTTCAATGCTGTTCTTTAGATGTTTTTACCATGAAAAATTGGCAGACTCCAAACAGATACTGGACTGGCCCAGTAGTTACCTCTTCAGCCTAAGGGTGAGAACATTAAAAGTTCATTTCAATTAAAAGTAAATATTTCTCAGATGCTAGGCCACAATTTACTTATTCTTGGCATGCTTTTATAATGAGCTTTCATTCTCCTTCTATTTCTTAATGGAATTTTCCCGATATTTAAAAATTCCATTTCTGTGAGATCTTTTCAAACAGAACAGTGAATTACCAGATGTGTAAAAGCAGATGTATAAAAGAACATGTTCATACTCTGAGATGTTTACTGCTTATATTATAGCTCTCTGGCAATCATAAAACTAAAGTGTGGTCCCTCTGGCATGCCCAGAACTTTTTTAAGAGATGAAGATAATCCAGTTCATCCTGAAATTCCCACACCTCTATTTCTCTGTGTGTTTGCCTATGTAAAAATATAAAGCCCATGCAAGAAGGGTCCATCGAGCTTCGCAGTGGTAAAATATAAACTTCTTTTATCTATATGTATGTACATTTATATTTTAGTGCTACATTTGGGGGCCAAAGTGGTAGTTTTCAATGATAAATTATAAGGAAAAACATAATCCTTTGGAATCCTATTGAAATGGCCCTCCCTGGTCAGATTAATGCAAAATGAGGATACAGAAAGAAGAGTTCGAGGCCTCTAGTTTTTTATAATAAAGGTCACATTTGGGACTTATAATGCTCACTGGCACCTGAGCAGATTTCCAGACTAACTCAAACACCCTTACCCCTACCTGCCAGAGTCAAGGAGACTGAGATGTGGGGTACGGGGACAAGGTACCTGCCCCTCTGAGCCTCAGCCTCTACAGCTGCACTGCACAGGGTCACTGTGGGATCAGTATGACAATGGATAAAGAAGTACTCTCTAAACATAAAAGGCATTATAAACATGGTCATCGCTACTATTCTGTTTGAAAGATAAGGAAAAAAAGAAACAGCCCAACATAATGATCCATCAGTTCTTTTCAGGTTGCCAAAGCAAAAGGCAAAAGAGCTTGGGTGTAAGATCCAAACAGGGCAAAAAGTCAAATCACCCCAGTTATCAGAGGAATATACCACAAAGGGACAAAAAGAGTATGACGTTAAATAACCCTTCACAAAACAGTGCATGGGGGAACATTTGCTGAGCCCATGGCCCGAGTCCCGTGTCAAGACAAGCATCACCAACTTTTCTCTCTTCTTCGTCACCTAATCTCTACCAAGTTCCCCACCAGGTCTCACTCAGCACATGTGATTTTTCCCATCTCCATCTTCCTGTCGCAGGCAGATGTGTTCATTCTTCAGCCCTCATTTCCCATTTTAATGGCAGATGTGATGACCAAGGCTTAACTCAGTATCACCAGTGTATGTTTCTCAGATTTATTTTTACGAAGGGAAAAAAAAATCTCTTTGCTAGATTCAGGATTTTTACCTATGACTTTGTAGTATTTTGTTTTCACAGTAATAGCCATGTTTAGTAAACTATTTTTTAAAGAGGTTCACTAACATCATGTACTTAACTTTTTTTGAGATAGATTCTCGCTCTGTCACCTGAACTAGAGTGCAGTGGTGTCAGCCTAGCTCACAGCAAGCTCAAACTCCTGGGCTCAAGCAATCCTCCTGCCTCAGCCTCCCGAGTAGCTGGGACTACAGGCACACGCCACCACACCCGGCTAATTTTTCTATTTTTAGTAGAGACAGGGTCTCACTCTTGCTCAGGCTGGTCTCAAACTCCTGAGCTCAAGCTATCCTCCCACCTCAGATTACAGGTGTGAGCCGCCACGCCTAGCCTCTATCTAACTCTTCACAAAAGGTAAGAAAGTAGACATCTGTACCTAAAGATCCTCTCACGGTATATGGGATGTGTATTTCTCCCTTTCTTTAAATGATTTTAAGTATAAAGTATTTTAGTAAAAAAAATTCTGTATTAGTGGGGTATAAAAATTATCATACTCTATTACTAGACTTGCATGAAGTTTGCCAAAATCTTAAACAGGTTTTTCATCTCTCTCTCTCGCAAGTGAATTCAGACCTCCACTTTGGACTCGTATGGATTAAAGCTGTTTCTATGAAATTGACAAACTGAACGTTTCCATTGAAAACCGTCTGAGAGCCCAGAGGGAAGAAAGAGTCACCTGCGCAGGTTCGTTTGAACTATTCATGAACTCAGTAGATAATCAGATTAAAAATAGAGCCTCTAAGCAGTGGAGGATTTTGGGGTTTCCCCCCCAAAGTTTAGGCTTTATGATGTCTTTTCACAACATGGCACACCTGCTCATAAAATGCTCCATGCCCCACTAGGATTAATATTTTCACTTGCAAACTTACCTAATGAACAAGAACAGGATATTCAATTAATTCTTCCCCTTCCAGGAAAAGTGCAGTTATCAGTAACATATATGAGAAATCATGACAGAGGACTGGTATTCCAGCGTGTGCTTATTTTTGAAAGTGACAGGTGGGTGCACTGGCCCAATCATAGGAAACATGTACTCTTACACATAATGAGTCAAAGAAAAACGTGCTTAGGAAGTTATATCTGTTGGGGGAAGGAAGTACACTGCACATCTAACAGTCATGGAGAAATGGTGCTAATGCCTTGATGGTTTTAAGTTCTGAACCTTCTGTGGGAAGGTCAATCATCTGCAAATCAAGCCACTGCAAACCATTCCTTCAGGTGACCACACCAGGCACTAATGCGAAGGAAACTTAACCCTTCTGAAAACATTTTATACCTGATCAAATTAAAAGTAGCACCAGAGGGATTATTTTTCCTAGCAAGAGCCCACAAGCAATTTACTTGACTAGAGGAAGAAATGCAAAGAAATCCTTTATCACAAAATAGCTTCTTGAATCTTTCTGCCAATAAACCTTCCATCCAACCAAGAATGCCTATCCTCCTTGCTGGTAACAAGCTGTGGAGATAAATATTTCATTTTTTTCTATAGAAAACCCCAAATGATGTTTTCAAATAAAATAAAAATAAAACTGCTACTACATGCCACTGTCAAAAATGGTCCTAGAAGAGGTAAATGTCATTTTAAAGGCTGCGTGTTAAAATATTTAGGAGAAAGAATCTACTTGTCAGGTTCCAACAGAAAGCTCTGAAGAGGTTATAAGTGCATCTATCAAATTTTCATCTACCTTGGGGTTGACCTACTGGGGGAACCATAGAAAGCCTGGCCCTGTGTTAAGAGGGAGCTGGAAGCGCTGGGGGTTTAAAGCACTGGACAGTAACAAGGCCCGATCAAGTACAAAGACGGGGCTTGAGGGAGATTCTGCAATGGTTCCCCAGGGAAGACGCACGAGTACGGGTGGGGAGGGAGCTGCATTCTGCTTTCAGCCTTGTTCAAGCTCCGGAATTAAACACATCTCATCGCCCATCCAACTCCAAACATAGCAAAGTAGTACCCACCAAACCTCAGCAAAAGAAAGGCCAAGCCAGCGAAATATGGCAAGGAATTTTTTTTTTTAAGTCTAGTTTAAAGAGCTTCCATAACCCTATCCTTTGGGAATTATATTTAGTGACTTTTTTTAACAAGGAAAATTTGGTTTTAAGGAGCTTGTGGGAACAGTTAAGTTGGACTGGAAAGGTTATTTGTTCAGTGCTAGGCTAAAAGCCAAAATCCACTTTTAACCAGAGATGATTTTAATATTATACCTCACAAGGGTATTGTGTCATGTGAGCAGACTGCAGCCATAAGCAGTGAAGCAAAGTTACGACTTCCCCCAAAGACTCATTAAAATGTATTATTAAGTAGAAAATCCAAAAGGAACCCGTCTGTACTATCTCAGAAACAGTAAAAATGCTTTCCAACTTATCACTTCTTTTGCTCTGCCTCCTCTACAAATACCACTAAGTAAATACTGTGAAGAATTCGATCCTGCTGCAAAAGAGGATGAAAATGCCTTAAAGTTGTGTGCCACTATGATGCTCCATATGTAATTTTTCCCATAAATGTGTTATGGGGGAACATATGATGCCTTGAGTGGCTGTAAAAACAAATAAATTAATAAACCTGTGAAGTTGTATGATTTTTTTAAACTACTCAACCCACAAAATATATTAAAATGTGTGAAATTAGAAACATTATTTACCTAGAAGAGCAATGACAGCTTTATCCAATTTTACTTTTTATAATTCCAAATTTTAATAGCTCCAATATTTTTCTTCATCCTTTCTGTTTTGGTTTTTAACTCATGTCAATTTTTTTCACCCTCATTCAATTCTTGAAAAATTTCCCCCACCTCTTCAATAAAAAAATATAACGACTTCATTTAAGTCAGGCAAATAGGCTTTAGAAAGCTGGACCAAATATCAACTTTCTTACCCAATCCTGCAAGAATGTGAATGCATACTTGGGCTGCTATGGAAACAACATCCTTTTTTCCCCCAAAGTAACAGTAGTCCTGGCTGAGGACTGCTGGCATGCAAGCCTCCAAGCCCATTGACAGCTTGTGGAGTGGACAGATGAGGCGTGGAAAATATTTTAAATTGGTTCATTTATCTTGCTAAGACACAGGAAATGGCAACAAATTTCTCATATAAAAAAAAGAATAGAGAAAGATAATGTACCCCCAGTAATGTGTAGCAAATTTATTCCATTAAGTCAAACCCTTCAGGCTATCTCATACTATCTAATAATAGCCACGTCTTATATCCTGAGGGAATTTTTTATGATCAAAAGATCTAGAAAGTTGGCTAGAAATCACTGGCTGATTTTGAATTTTTTGATGGACTCAAAGTTTGGAGTCAAATAGTTTTGAATTCAATGCTTTTTGACTCGTCCCAAGCAGATCTTGGGCCAATATTAACATAAGTCCAGAAAATTGTAATAAAGAACTGAAAGTTCTTACAGGAGAACTCAAAAATGCCACATTTTAGGATGGGAGAGAAAAAGATGGATTAAAAAGAGAATGTGAACCTCCTCTAAATGTGAAGGAACACGATGGCTTTTTCTCCTGGGTCCCATTCCATGGTTCAAACCAACAGATGCTTTAGGACTCAAGGCTCCTGCCTACCCATGGTGTTTTATCTTTTCCTGCTTCATGGGTCCTTCCCAGGAGGACAAAGCAGGAGCTTCAGGCCTGGAGGTAGAAGTAAAAGCCAAACACTGGTCCCAGGACTGGTTGTACCAAAATCACTAAGAATTGCGGAATCATGATAAAGATACTGTCCCTTACCCACCCTCCAACTAGAAATTCTGATTCATGGGTCTGAATGGGAGCCCAGAAGTCTGTATTTTTGGTGAGTACCCTGAAACAATTCTAATGCAAAGCCAGATTTGCAAATCCCTCTAGCATCCCAAACCAGCCTTCTTCATAAACTAGAAGCAGATAGAATTTTGAAAAACTATGTACTCCCTTGCATAATTTTCAAGTGGACACATAAAATTCCTTAAGTTTAAATAATTACAGAAGTTATACTTCTTGTGGATTAAATATTGACATTTAGAAATGAAACACATATTTCCAAATACCATGGTGATTTGATACCTCCATTATCCATTTGAAAAAAGAACAGGTACTTCCTTACAGATTTTATAGCATTCCTTATTCTCTTTAAACTTTTATTACCTATAGTGCATGTTCCCCAGACAATTTTATCTGAATGTGAGAGAATGTGAGATAGTTTTATGCTTGAAACTCTTTTATTGACCACTCTACCACAATCCTCTGTAACAAAAATATGCATATTAATTGAAGTTTAATTTTTTAAAAATTTCCTATGACAAGGCTCTAAGTTAAAAAACTTCTGGTTTGAATAATTATTATACTTACTTTCAGTTTATAATTGATCAAAGCCACATGTAGATAACAAAATTTGTAATTATTAAGGAAAAAAGTACATTTTTATTGGAGATAGATATATATCTTAGATAGATAAAACTTTTAAAAATTATTTTATATATATATTATTATAAACTGCTAGAGTAAGACAGGTTTCTGTGTCTTTTTTTTTTTTTTTTTTTTGAGACAGAGTCTCACTCTGTTGCCCTGGCTAGAGTGAGTGCCGTGGCATTAGCCTAGCTCACAGCAACCTCAAACTCCTGGGCTCAAGCAATCCTACTTCCTCAGCCTCCCGAGTAGCTGGGACTACAGGCACGTGCCACCACGCCCGGCTGACTTTTTCTATATATTTTTAGCTGTCCAGATAATTTCTTTCTATTTTTTTTTTAGTAGAGACGGGGTCTCGCTCTTACTCAGGCTGGTCTCGAACTCCTGAGCTCAAACAATCTGCCTGCCTCGGCCTCCCAGAGTGCTAGGATTACAGGCGTGAGCCACCGCGCCCGGTCTCTGTGTCATTTTAATTATATTTTTCTTTTTTCTAAAAAAAAAGCATTCACATTAATAATTGGATGGAATTGGCAGGGTTTTGTTGAAGCAATGTTTCTTAATTCTGGCAAACTCTTTCCAAGTACATGCCTACATGCACACCAGTCACCATCCATCACTATCTATCAGCTGGCATCCTTTGGTTATTCCTTCAATTTTGTCAAAAGTTTTTTTTTTTTAAAGGAGACACCTAAGTTACAAAAAAAAAAAAAAGTCTTGTTAACCAGCCATTCCATTCATTCGCTTTTCCAGCTTTACTAGGAGCAGTATTTTTCATCATTCCTGCATTTAGCATGCCAGGGGTCTTCCATCAGAGCAGGCAGGGCACGACAGTAAGCTCAGAGATGGATGGCAGACCAGGGACAGAAGACCAACTGTGGAGGGTAGGGGCACATGAGGCCCTGCACATTGCAGGCCTGCTTTTAGGCACATTAACTTCAGGAAAAAGCATCTGGGGAAGTTGAGGATCTAGAAGTGAATTGTCCTTGTAACTGTCCTTATGAAGGGTGCGTGGATGTGTGTGCGTCAGTTGGAAGACCGTTACCAGATGATCTGACACGTGTATTCCCTGATCCCAGGGGTCTTCTGGTGACTGCTACAGCAGATACTGGAAGAGGAAATCAAAGGCCGGAGAGCATGCTCATGACAGTCCAGACAGGATCAAAGGCTGAACAGGGCAGTGCCCAGCACAGCACTTAATTCCCAAGGGCGGTGATGGGTGGGAGAACTGGGCCTAAGAAAGAGGGTGGCAACTCCCTTAGAACAAGCCTATTCTAACATGCACACAACCATCTCCCCCAAGCCTCACTTTCCTGTAGGGATTCCACCAGGAAACACAGAACAAAATGCGGATTGTTATTTCCCTCTGTGACAGATGGTATATTTACTCAACAGAGTAATAACTATTCTGATGTTAGTGCTGCAGCAATTAATGTATATAAGAAGATGGACAACCAAAATCGTGTATGGCCTAACTCAGAAATTCACAATTTGGGCCAGGGGAGTTTTAAAATATGGAAATATCTACCAATTTTAGGCCATTTTTTAAAAGTTCCTGCTTGCTCTGGGATTCAAATACACTAGAGAAGAATAACTCCTTAAAATGAAAAATAAGAAAAGAAAGAAAAAGGAAAAAAAAACCCAAAAAACGAAGTTCTTTTGAGGCTGTATGCTCCATTCACTTCAGGAGGGGTTAAAATACAAGCCCAGTGGGGAGCACTGTTTTCTATAAATGCTAAAATTATCCCACCATGCAGTCTAAGAAGAAAAACAACAGAAAAAAATGAAAATAAAAAATCCCACACTTCCATAAGCAGGGGAGAACAGGCAACAACCATCAGCCTAAACACCACCCTCCCCCTGGCAGCAGCTATCAATACAGTGCCATCCTCGAGCAAAGTTAAATGTCATCCCAAGAACCAGAGCGGCTCCAGGGCCAGCTGCCGTGACCACATATTTTATAGTGTAAAGTTAGGTTAACCAACAGACCAGAAAGAGCCCATTTCTCCCTCCTTTTTTTTTGTTCCTCTTAGTTCTCTCTAAATAATTAGAGTTCAGTAGGAACAACTTTAGGCACAGCCTCACTGGCTCTTTGAAATAAGAAAAAAAAAAGAAAAAGAAAAAGAAAAATCCTAGAATAGGAATTTTGGAACTGAAAGGATCATTTATTTTAGAGAGGAGGAAACTGAGGCCTGAAGAAGACAAGTATTTGCCCATTGTCACACAACAAAGGCTGAGAGTCAAGGATGCCCCATGGAAGGCCAGCACCCTCCTCTCCGGCTCTCAGGACGCCCACCTCCTCCTCTTCTGCCCCGTCCCATGGCTTCCTTTCAGTACTGTGATGTGCTTGGCTCCTTCCCGCCTCAATGTTCTGGAACGTACCCCTCCCTTTACTTGGATAACTAATCCCCCATGACCACCTTCATCATGGCTATACTTACTCATCTTTTAGTTCTTAAATGTCACTCCTTCAGGGTCACCCATTTCTGACCCTCCAAATTAGGTTAGGCTCCCTGATGGACATTCTCATGGCACTGTACTTCTTCATAATTAATCATTTGTTTAGGTCTTTCTTCCTAGACTTAAAAGTCCAAGAGCATTTGAATCCATTTGTTCTTGTTCATCTTCATAAGCTTTTATAAGTAACTATTTAGGAAACTGGAACATGGTAAGCGCTCATTAAATATTTATAGATAAATCTAATGAATATTTACTACATGTCAGATACTTCTTTGAGGGTATTATATATATACTATTAATTTAATCTTCACCTAAACTCTACAAGGTAGGCACTAGTATTACTCCCATTTTACAGATGAAGAAACTTGAGGCAAAAAGCAATTCAGAAACTATACTAAGATCACAGTTCGTAAGTGGAAGGGTTGTTTAAACTACATACAAGGTGGCACTAGGTATCACTTATGGTAGCAGCTTTATGAATGGTCATGCTGACCTACACAAAAACATAATCAATGCCTTGAATAATTACTAAAGAGTAAGTCTATTAACACAGTGGGCCCTATTATAGGGCACTAGATGGGCATTTTACAAAAGTACTTGATAATAGATTTTATATTCATGTTCCAGTAACGATAATCTCCAAAACCACAGTGGCTGACAATATCTTTGTCTTACTCAAGTTGAATGTTGGTTGTGGCCCTGCTCCAAGTCTTCTTTAAGCTGGGACCCAGGTGGAGAGAGTAGCCCTTTATGAACTACACCATTCTCACAAATGGGGCAACACAAGAGATGGTGGCACCATGCAGTGGCTCCTAAGCTTCAGCTTGGTAGTGGCAAAAGTCATTAACACTCACGTTAAGTTAAAAGCCCTAGGCTCACGATCTTTTTGTCCCTAACTTCCACAGTACAGTTAGTCAGAAGACACTAACTCCATTAAATTCCTTATTTTCACTAAAACGTTTTATGACAGCAAAAGCTAGGTCACCCAGAGCCTTCTCATCCCTAAAAATTTGCTTGCTGGGATCCAAAGGTGATAATTTAAGCAACTCTTTGCCACTGCATACCATGGACTACCAGTTGGATCCTTCCTAAAATTCTCCATAGCTCTTTGGTCCTCTCTCTACATAATACTTTTACTCATTCAATCTTTGTCCAACAGAAGATCCCCCTGTTGAGGAATTCAACCCAAATTCTCAAATACTTTCACTGGACAGAATCTCTCCTATCTCATCTTTAAAAGAAGGGATGATATGAAAGGAATATAATCTGTCCAACAATTTTACTATTTACATGATACTACCTTGCATCATATACATATACATACAGTTATGCACTACATATGACATTTCGGCCGATTGTTCTATAAGATAATACTGTATTTTTGCGCTATCTTTTCTATGTTTAGATGCACAAATACGTACCATTGTATTACAAGTGCCTACAGTATTCAGTACAGTAATACGATGTACAGGTCTGTAACCCAGGGTCAATATGCTATACCACATAGACTAGGTGTATAGTAGGCTATGCCATCCAGGTTTGTGCAAGTATAGTCTATGATGTTTGCACAACGAAATTGCTTATCAATGCATTTCTTAGAACATATTGCCATCATTAAATGACTCAGGTTGAGCATTCCAAATCCAAAAATCCAAAATCAAAAATGCTCCAAAATCTCAAACTTTCTGGGTGCTGACATGACACTCAAAGGAAATACTCAATTAGAGCCTTTCACATTTTGGATTTCTGGATTAGGGATGCTCAACTGGTAAGTATATAATGCAAATATTCTAAAATTCAAATAAATCAGAAATCTTAAACACTTCTAGTACCAAGCATTTCAGATTAGGAATATTCAACCTATATTATACACACACATACCCCTCAAAAAACACTGAGTCAGAATAGGGGGTGGGGGTGGAGGAATGTTCCTGAACTGTTAAGTATACACAGGCTTGTGAACAGAGAGAACTCTTACTTATTTGATAAATAATTTAAAACTGTAAGCACTTCATGAAAATAGACAATTGGGAAATTACAGATCTCTTCCCTGCTTCAGACTGAACCATAAACAATGGTTAGTAATATCGATATTAAATAAAGAAAAAGCTCTTAATGTTTGGTGATTTTTTTTATCATTTCTCTGAAATCTGACAATTCCTTTTTATTGTATACAACTTGATCATTCATTCTATTGAACAGACACAAGTTCCTTTTGTCAGCTCTGTGTTTTGCTACTGCAAATGCTTGACAAAACTGCCTGCTTCGTTCTTTATTCCCTGTAGATCTTCCTGCCCTTGAGGAAGCAGCTCTAAAGCAGTGTGAGATTTGGAGCCAAGCGTGACAGCCCAGTAGGCTTGAGATGAAGTGTCAAGTCAGCAGACAAATGCCGGCTGAGGGAGCCAAGCAGACTCTCGCAAAAAAAGGGCTGCCTGCAGCCCTCTGACAGCACCCTGGGACTCACAGACAGGAAGCGACCAGAGCTCTGCATCTGCATAGGGCTACTGGAAAAACCGTATTCCCTTCACCATCACCCCTAGAGAGGACCCAAACTGAAAGGCTCTGGAAGATAACAGTGATGGCCTGTGGAATCATTCTACTTAACGGGGTGCCTTTGCCCCTGTGGTCTTCTCTTGATCACAGTATTAGTAACAATGCCTGACTGGGCTCTCTGCATAACTCCTCCTGAATCCCACCTTCTAGAGATTCTGAAATGCTGGACTCTCTGCATAACTCCTCCTGAATTCCACCTTCTAGAGAGTCTGAAACGAAACTCAGGTGGAGCACATGTTATTCCTAATGGGACTTCTGGTCTGAGTCCCTCCATACCATTCCAGTGGGCTAAGTTGGAGGGAAGCCTCCCAACTGTCCATTCTAGGGATGATTTATTCATCATTTAAACCTTTCCTGAGTACAAACTCAGGCCCCATGTGAGGCTAGAGTGACACAAAGATAAACCAGTCAGAGTCTCTGCCCTGGAGAAATGAAAAAATCTCCAGAGAACGAGGCTTCAGGAGTATTTATTTGAGGATTCTGTTCTCTGTGCCACCAGGATGCCTTTCACAGGCACAAGGCCATGCCTACTGGGAGGCGCTTGATAGCTACACATCATCCACCAAAATAGCTTCCTAAAACATCCCTGCTAGTCAACAGTTAGCTCTCTAGGTTCCTGCTCTGTGGTAATTTCTAAATGACTGCAAGAGATTTACGATGTTCATGTTGTCCCTTGAGTTTCTAAGGCAGCACATGCCTTTCTCTAACTAGCAACTGGTCTACCTTCTACTGTTGGCCCCTCTGAACTCATCTCTAAGGCGTTAGACACTTGTTTTCCAGACATGGAAATCCCAAGGATTCTTTCCATCAAGATGAATGTCCATATTTCCTCATATAGTGCGGTTATTCTACTTTCTATATTTCTCCATTATCCCTGTAGGCTCTGGGCTCATGAGGTGTTTAAGGTTTTTCAACAGAAATATGAGGTATGATTCTGGCATTCATGGTTGCCAACATCTTTAAAGTGGAATGCCAGGAATACACCACTGGAGACACTTTCAGTCAATGGGGTAGTACCACCTATGAGATTACATGATTTCCTCTGCTTTTTCACTCATTTATTATACATGGAAGACAACAGTCCAGGCTTCCCACTGCCATTCCTCACTTGAAGTGAGCTTGGTATGCTGTATGAGGCACAGGTAGGAATAATTCCCTAAAGTTGTTTAAAATCCTGTGCACACCAACCTTGCCAGATCATAAAATTGGGAAATTACATTCAGTCAGACTAAGTCCTTCCCTTAGCACTTTAGCCGCCTAGTTATTCCTCGATTTCTTTCCCACAAACACTTGGCCCAGGTCCTGAAGTCTATCCCATATCTAAGTGTCTCCCTGGCACATAAAATAGATTCAGGGAAGGAGAAGGAACAATAAAATGTCAGGTTTACTGGCAGCACTAAGTGAAGTAATCCTCCTACACATACACTTTTCTTACCGGAAGATCAGTCTCAACCTTTCCATTCACCTGCCTGATGAGGATCTACAAATATTTTAAGAGGGCAGTTTGGAAGACTTACAACAGCAGAAGTTGTTCAAGCCATAGCATTAGTCTCCGTCATATGCCTTAGGTTTGCCCAAACATCTAGCTCATTTACATATGTGAATAACTAATGGCCTATTTATTAATCAGGTCAACTAAGACTCATTTAAACTGCTTGCTAAAAGCCCTCTTTTATATACTATTGCTCTGCTAATGTTTTTGCTTACAAGTCTCCAAAAGAATTTTGGAAGACTACATATCTCCGTGAATGCTAAAAGTTGAGATTCTTTCATTTTAAGGTTAAATAGATCCAAAAGGATATTATTTTCCAGCATAGAATTCCAGGATATAATTATATATGTACTTTAAATATGTTTTTGTCAAACTTTGAGACTGCAGATTTAGCCCAATTTATGTGAAATGTCTGCCCCAATAGACGAAGGCAGTCCTCATTATCAAACCAATCTGCCAAAACAGACTTATTTTCTATCAGAAAAAGTCTGAATTCATTTTTCAATTCAAATAAATGTATTAATATGCATTCCCATAGCAGGCATCTCACTTCTGAATCCTAAGAGAAATGATCAATAGGGTATTTGAGTAAAAGATAGTCGCAACTATACAACAGCTTAAGCGCAATAAAAATGCATTCCTTGCTCATGTAACAGTACTGGGCTGGCAAACTCCTCAGTGGGGTAGCTCCCCACCACAGCCATTCGGGACCTGGGCTGACAAAGCACTGCTATCTCAACATCTGGGCTCAGGAGTCTCTCTGTGGGTCAACTCCTTTCCAGAAAACAGTAGGGGGAGAACGCGAGATGGGTATTCAGGAGCCAAACCTGAGAGTGATATATTTCACTTTTGCTCCCATACCTTTGGCTGAGCTCCTACAGCAAGGGTGGTTGGATAACGTGGACTAGCTGTGGACCTGGGGTGAAGACAATGCTGCGGATCTGAGTCAGCAGCTGGTGAACAACGTACACAAATTTTGCTATAAATGCAAGGCCTAGATGAAGTTTTCTTCAGTACTTATTATCTAATCTGTCTTTACTTTGTGCTTCCAAGACTTGGCCTCAAAGCCTGTACCTTTATTTTTCTACCTGGGAATAATGCACTTATTCTATAAAGCAAAAGGGGTCACGAGGAAAAAGACCCAGCACGCCCTTCCGAGGCTCATTCTCATACAGGCCAAGTTTAGGAAAAAGTACATGTTAAAGAGAAATTAATTTCCTCTTAGCGCATTATACTAATACTTTCAGAAAAGTCTTCGCTTAACTGTGGGGAACATGGATCCCAGTTTGGGAATCTCTGTGATATAAAGCATTAGAAGACATACAGAATCACAGAATTCTGATGTGTAAAGTACAAGTGCGCCTCACAGAGGCAAAAACTGAGGTAAAGGGAAGTTTGTCCAAAGTTGCTCTAGAGGAGGTTAATGTACGTTAGTGGGGCCATTCTTTACTCCAACAAACCCATTTTGGCCTTTGGCATCAAAGAATGTTTCTAGCTTTTATTGTAAGTTGAATAGAAAAGAGTTAATAGCAGGCCTGAGACTGCTATACCTTGAAAGTCCTGCTTACAAGGTTGGCCCTGGGCAGGCATACAGAAACTTGGATTTCTGGAGGGTTCTTACCATTCCCTGATAAAGGAGGCTCACTGTGCCTAATCTGTTCATACTAACAACACGGCTCATGCTGAACCTGTAAACCCACTTTCCTTCTGGGAGTCTGGAATTTTGGTACATGCTAGACAGAGGGGGTCTATGTGATTGGCCCCCAACAAAACCCTGGGCACTGTTTAACAAGCTGATTTTGCTTTGTATCCTTTCACTGCAATAAATCTTAGCTGTGAGTACAACTACTTGCTGAGTCCTGTGAGTTCTCCTAGTGAATCGCTGTGCCTAGGGGTGATCTAAAGGACCCCTAACACAAATGTAAATTACATTTGACAGACAAGTATAGATTGATTTCAGGATATTAAGAAAATAGTAAGATGGAAATTTCAGTATATCTTGAATTTAAATTATTTTTTGATACAGAACCTCTAGAAAAGAGTGAAGGTAATTTATATTCAATTTAATTAAGCTATGTATTTTTAAAATGGGAGACAAATGAAAATTATACAAAATATAGATCATGGTCTTGGCTAACAAGTAAAACAAGGATTCCCTGAAAATTACTACTAAAGACACCAGAAGGGAACCTTCCATGTTGAAAGGAACCATTAAGGAGAACATGAACATGGAATTGTGAACATTACTAAGAAAAAAAAGTGCCCAGAATTATAAAGAAAGAAAAAGACAAGATAACATATGGAGGCTGTGTTGAAGACAAAAGGAGGCAACCTGTGAACACTCTCTCTGCTATAAGCCGGTCCCATGTCCTTCCCACTGGAGTCACCAGGCAAAAAGTCATATAAAAAACTAAGGTGTTTAAATTATATTTTCTCTGATTTTACATTTTAATTCCTTTTCCTTTGAATTTATAAGCAATATAAAATCCTGTAAAGATGATGCAAATTACACAACAGCATGTATAAAATCGTTTTATAAAAACACCAATATCCTGTCATCCAGAGGCAACCACAACATGGCGTAATCCTTAAGTGAGTGTTTTCCCTATGCAGTTTTTATAATTAATTGGGAACATTCTGGATGTATAATTTCTATTTAATTTTTTTCTCATCGAAACACGGTTTAAAAAGAATTATTAGTGACATGAACCAAACAGACATGTTGATGAACTTTCCCTCAAGTGTACTGGAGATACTCACATAGGGAAACTGGAGGTCTCTTACCCCATGGCCCCAGTACCTGCTGGCCAAGGCACCCAAGAAATCCGAGGTGAGAGGGTGACCATGTGCTTCCTACCATGGCTCAGGTTTATATTTGACAAAGATCCAGAAATGAAGTGAACACAGATGCCTTTCTCTATAGGTGACTGGTCTGTAAGCTGAAAAGGTGGTGCATCCACTACGTCGCCTTGATGGGCTAACTTACACTGTGGAGGCCCAGGCAAGAGGCTTGGGAGTCGCACGGGCCCCACTTCTCTCAACTAGACCACACTCCAGAGGCAGTACAGCCACAAGTGGTTGAAAGTAAGGCATCCTGCCACTTAGTGGCTGTATGACCTCAACTTACTAAATTCTTCTTAGACTCAGGTTTATCAAATGTAAAATGGGAATAAAAATATCAACCTCAAAGAGTTGATGAAAGATGACTAGACAATGCAATGCCTACCCAGCACAGAGCAGCCAAAATGAAAAAGAGTACTCTACACAAAAATATTAGTATAGCTTATTAATTATACTGAGCAGTAAGCTACTCTATTTTGTATTTACTTTTTTTTAACCCCTGGGCAGAGGGGTGGGATATGACAACAACTTTATGTCCAAAGCAATGCAAATATGCAAATCCAACTACAAAGACTAATCCAAGAGCCATGCAAATGGCATCTTTGATTCACCATATTGCCGGTGTTCCATTCCAAATGCTAATGAACTGTCTTCCACAGCATGTGTGATAACATGAGCTTCAACAACAGGTCCATTCTCGACATCTGTCAGCCGGGTTTCCACATCTGTTTTCAAAGCATGTATCATCCAGACAGAAGTTTGATGAATGAGTAATAGTTTCACTTAAACTGAAAATATGTTCAGTTGCTTTGTTGTGCAGCAAGAAGACAGGATTCAGGCTGAGAGATATAAAGTGGATTCCCCAGGAAACAAGACTCTGGGCCTGTGATGTGCTGCAGAATTAACAGCGCTACTTCTGAGACTCCTATGAAAATGCCTCCCTCCATGCTACAGGAGACAAGCCCAGAACATACCAAAATCATTGATGCGATGCGCCTTGGAAAGATTTTGAAAGATTTTTGATTCTAGTCACAACATGTAATAGGACATGTTGAACTCAATCACAAAGGTAAAGAGCAACTCCAGGACAGAGAAAGTACACTAGTCAAAAGAAGTAGCTTTATCCACACATTAAGTCAACAAACAGAATTTAAAATAACTGAGCACAAAGTCCTAAGGATTCAAGGGAAAATGACAAGTTAAAAAGGAAAAGTCCATGGTTTTCCTGAAGCAGGGGCTCAGGCTACTATATCTCCACCTGAAAGACAATGCTAGCTGTTCCCACTTAGGATGAGAAACAGCATCTTAAACAAGATGGTGGGGGAGGGGATGCAACCTTCCAGTTCCTACTGAACCGAAGTTTTCCCAGCGAGCCTTCACTGTTACTTTTGTTGTTGTCATTGCTGTTGCTGTGTCTAGATTCCCAGTCTTCCCTCAAAAATACAAAGTAGCGTAGTTTTAAAAATCGAATATGCCAGATTTTTAATGAATTGTAGTGGAAATAGCATGGGTTTTCGCATGAGACGGACTAATTTAATCCCAGCTCAGTCACTTGTCATATGTAGTACTAGAAAAAAATGATTGCCATTTATCTCAGTTTCCTTAAAATCATCTCAGTTTCCAGTAAAAAGGGTTTGGAATCATGCCTAGCACAAAGCATCACGAGAAGAATTTTGGTTTCTTCTTTTGATATTTTCACTGTTCTTTCATCACAGAATGCCTAGACCAGGGCCTGGCAAAGAGGAGACTGAAACACGAAACGCATACATTAGTGCTGAGGATAAACACGTGATGGCGGCGGGCACAGCGCTCAGTGCCAGGCTCACATGCAATAAATGTCAGCTCTATTCCACAAGCTGCGTTGCTACCACGACTTTCCATAAGTGAGCACAAGCAAGGCTTGACTTATTTTGAGAATAAACTAACAAATTATTGCAATCAAGATTTAATTTTTTGCCCAAATTAAAATCGTTCAGAATGACTAGGGTATGCCCAGGAAAAGGAGTCTCCCTCTTTATCCACCAGCTTGTCCTTCTGCTAAGTAAGTGCCATAGTCCATTTTCTGTAGCTATAACGAAATACATGACGTTGGGTAGTTTATAAAGAAGAGAGGTTTATTTGGCTCGTAATTCTGTTGGCTGTAAGGTTCAAGTTCTCGGTGAGGGCCTCAGGCTGCTTCAACTCAAGGCGGAAAGCGGAAGGGAAGCCAGAGTGTGCAAGGAGACCTCATGGTGGGAGGACGCAAGACGGAGAAATCAAGGATGCCAGACTCTTTTTAACAACCTGCTCTCTCCAGAACTAATCCAGTCCCTCAGCAAGAACTTACTCAGTCCACAGCGGGAGGGCGTTAATCTAATCATGACAGATCGCCCCCCCCCAATACCTCAAGCACCTCCACAAGGCCCTACCTTCCAACACTGCCAAATTGGGGATCCAATGTCAATGTTTGTTTTGGCAGGGACAAACCAAACCATAGCAACTGACCTGTAACCTCTTACTGGTCAGTTGAATTGAAAAAACAAAACAAAAAAACAAACAAGTAACTGAGCATAGATAGAATGAAGGACAAGTAACTTACTACACATAAAGAAGTACTAACTCTGGGATTTGTATGGGGGGACACTGACAAAACGCCCCACTGCAGAACTGTTTGGCTAACTACATCTTATGCCCACCATCACAGCTTGGATGCTCTCTTCTGGGGTCCAACTGGAGAGAAAAGTGTTTCAGATCCCTACTTCTGCTCAAGAAAGGAGATTCTGTTCACTGCCTCACATATACAAAGTAAGGAAACCGTCATCCTCAAGATTGGAAATCATCCATTCACCATATATGGTAGAAGATGGTTGAAGATCTTGTCAGACATCCTGAGGCCTTTGTAAATTCCCAAATTCATGACAAGCTTCTCGGGTAAAATGTGTATCCTGATACACAGAATCAACAAGTGTGTCTGTCAGCACGCCAGTGCTGGATGGGTAGCCGGGCTCACCCACTATCTCAGTGATGCCCCATACAGCAGCCCCAGGTCGCTCGGCAAAACAACTAACTACAACGGTCTGGTATTTTAGGGTGACTCCAAGTAATTAAAATTACAAAAAGTACACAGGTAAGTTGTTAAACTTGAATTTAATAGAATGCCTGGGATGTTGCAAAAATATCTGCATTCCTTTTTAATATAAAGGCAGTCACGTGGACTTTATCAAGACTTGTTCAAAAGCATCAAAATAAAGTGATCGAACATTAATTATACATGACTTTCTAAACCAAAGTTTTCATTCTGGTCAAAATTCAAGAATAGCTTTAAGTGGGAATGGAACAGTGGGTATACACAGTCATAAGGAGGTATGATGGATGATGGAAAAAAAGAAGGGGGAAGCAGGAGGAGGGATAAAAAATTATCTATCAGGTACGATATACACTATCCTGGAGACAGGTACACTAAAAGCCCTGACTTCAGCATTATACAATTTTTTGTTGTGTAACAACAACAAAATAATCCATGAAATCCATGTACCCCCTAAATCTACTAAAATTTTTAAAAAGCTTATGTAAAAATTACACATCATTTAAGACATTCAGATGTTAGGAAATAAACTCAACAATGACATCCTTCCTCCCTATAAAGTAAGATGCACTATGGTCTTTTCATTTGAGAGCAAGATTAGTTTGCAGTTTTTCAGATAGCAAATTCCTGTCTAGAACTGTCTTTTTTAAAGCTGTCAATGTTAAAATGCTGTTTCTGGTTAACAAAACCCATGTGCCCACATCACTGTGAGTTAGGGTTCTGAGACACCTGCCACTAGTGGAGTTTATTAGATGATAGATTTATGTGTCTCTATGCACCTCTCTGAGGCTTTTAGCTGTCTCTGACATACCAACTGTTTGTCAAAGCTTTCCTACAGATCTGACACCAGGCAAGAGTGAACTAGAGTCTGATGGGCCCTCCAAGACTAATGTGTGAATATTTTCAAACTTAACTTAAGAACACTTTCCCCATTCACTTGCAACCTGTATCTCCCAAGGACTAAAATAACACAGACGTCACTTAAAGTCCACTGAAATGGAAACCACAACAAAACAAAAAACACGTAGTGTGTCTGAAATGAGATGATTATTTACATGGAAAATACTGAAACTAATTAACTTCTGCATCTCTGTTTGTTTTCAGCCTTTGAGAGCCTCAGGAAGCTACCCAGTTCAAAGGTGAGCATAGCCAAGAGTGGCCAAGAGCATGGGAGTTGGGTCAGGGGTCCAGGTATGACACTCGGCTTCAATTATTAACTATATAATATGACTGCTTTAAGCCTTCAATTTCCCAGCTACAAAATAAGAGTTGTCATCATCACTTTGTGATAGTTAATTACTGAAATGCACTCAGTGCCAGCCACTGTGCTAACATCACCTACATCTCATTCAACCTGCAATGACAAAATCATTACGATGAAGAAGGTGTAGAAACTAAAACTAGTATCTACAGATTTAGGCAGTAGGATTTTAGCTATGGAAGCGGCTACCTTACTTAGAACATTCTGAATGGAGGGAGATCTATGGCAAAAGCCTTCTGAGAGGAAGATTCCACAGTCAATCCCACAAAGTCCAATGTTGCCCAGAAGGAGAGTAAACATCGTGTGTGAACTGGAACGTCACAGTTGGAGACTCAGTTCCCAAAACACCTCCCTTTCTCTGATGATCTACATTCTGATCTCTACCTCTCCTACTATCTTTCTTCACCACTTTTTCCTTCTCCATATGTCACCGAGCTATCATTACTCATTTCCATACTTAATCTAGTAACATTAAAAATATAGTTTTATTGATGATTATGCAATGTATACATGTATTTTTTTTTTTTTTTTTTTTTTGAGACAGAGTCTGGCTCTGTTGCCAGGCTAGAGTGCCATGGCGTCAGCCTAGCTCACAGCAACCTCAAACTCCTGGGCTCAAGGGATCCTACTGCCTCAGCCTCCTGAGTAGCTGGGACTACAGGGATGCACCACCATGCCCACCTAATTTTTTCTATATATATATATATTTTTAGTTGTCCAGCTAATTTCTTTCTATTTTTAGTAGAGACAGGGTCTGGCTCTTGCTCAGGCTGGTCTCGAACTCCTGACCTTGAGCAATCCACCCGCCTTGGACTCCCAGAGTGCTAGGATTACAGGCGTGAGCCACCGTGCCCGGCCTGCATGCATGTATTGAAACATCACACTCCACCCTATAAACATATACAATTAATTGTGTCAATTGTGAACAAAATTTTTAAAAATATATACGGTTTTATACTTAATTTTCAAATTGCAATGTAATTATTAATAACATGTAGTAAAATTCACGCTTTAATGTGTACACATCTGTAAGTTTCCACAAAAAAATACGGTCATGAAACCTCCATCACAATCAAGAAATACAATAGTTCCATCAGCACAAAAATTCCTTGTGCCCCTTTGTAGTCAACTACTCTAGCCATCCACAGTCCCTGGCACTAATCAGTTTTCTGTTCCCAGATGTTTTGCCTTTACAGAATGTAATGTAAATGAATTGTACAGCATGGAGCTTTCTGAGACAGGGATTGTTCACTTAGCGTAATACATTTGAGATTTATCCATGTTGATGGTATCTATAGTTTGTTCCTTTTTAGTGCAGAGTAGTAATACACTGTATGGATGTGTTTATTCACTCCACAGTTGAAAAACACTGGGTTGTTTTTTTGGTGATTATGAATAAAGGCACTATAATCATAACTTACAGATTTTTGTATGATCACAAATTTTCATTTCTCTTAAGTAAATTCCTAGGAGATTATTAGATGGTATGATAAATTGTATGTTTAATTTTATAAAAACAGCCAAACTGTTCTCCAACATGGCTATACCATTTTGCATTACCACTAGTAATATATAAGAGTTCCAGTTGTTATACATCAGCATCACTACTTGATATTGTCACTTATCTTGATTTTAACTATTCTGTTGATACATAGTAATATATCATTGTGGTTTTACATGCTTTGCCTAACAGATAATAACGTTAAACATCTTGTCATGGCTTTAGGTGTTATCTGTATGTTTCCTCTGGTGAAGTGTAAAATCACATTCTTACATAATTTTTATAGGGCTGTTTATTTTATTGTTGAGTGTCAAGAGTTCTTTATAGATCCTGGACACAAGTTCCTTATCAAGTATGTGTTTTGCAAATATTTTCTCCATGTCTGTGGCTTCTTTTTTCATTATATTACCAGTGTTTTTGAAAAGCAGAAACTTATTACTTTTAAAAAGTTCAAATTATAAATTTTTATCATGGGTCAAGATTTTGATATAATTATCTAAGGGATCTGTTAGGGCTCCTGTGACCTGACCCATGATCACAAAGATTTTCTTCGACAAGTTTTATAATTTCTAGTTTGATGTGTGTTTACGATCCAATTTCAGTTAATTTTTGTACACAAAATGGGTATGGGCCAAGGTTCAATTCTACATATTTAGATTTCAAATTGTTCCAACACCATTTGTTGAAATAACAAACTGAATGCCTTGGAACTTTTATTGAAAACCAAATGTCCATATGTGTAGTGGGTCTACTTCTATAATCTCTACACACTTTTCTATTGTTCTCTGTGTGTATCCTTTCACCACATTATCTTGATTATTGTAGCTTTGCAGTAAGTACTGAAACCTGGGGAGACAGGATGAAGATGGCCCACTAGACACAGGGAGCATGTGCCTCCTCCACAGAGAGGAACAATAATAGTAAGCAGATTAGCACATTTCCAGTGGATCATCTAGGAGCGAATGCTAGGATTCACCAGAGAAGCAATGGGAAGCATCAAAAGTAGGTAAGGAGAGGGTTCAGGGCAACTTTCCCAGCCAGGGGCTGGCTAACAGCCCAGAGAAGCTCCTGGATGTGGTGAAACAGTGAGAGAGAAGCCCCCAGGGGTCCACTCTCCTAGACAAGCTTTTACAATCTTGGCTACAAGAGAACTCCCTGACCCACACAAGTTTCTGACCTAACGTAGGGAGCTGCTTTGAGATTGCAGAGACATTATTCCAGAAATGAGGGTTAGGCTCATTTCCCTCCCTTCATGGACAGGCAGTGTTTTTGCAGCCATCCTGACTAGGGAATCTCAGCCCCTGGGTCTCTACATTGCTGGATGCACAGCTAACACTCTCCAGCACCCACTCAGACTGCAGCAGCTTTGGGGGACCTAGGGGGACTGTGGGGGTCTCCTGGAGTTTGAGCATTCAAGGAGGGCCCCTTCCAGCCAAGAGGAGAGAGCAACATGCCAGAGGCCTCTTAGGACACCAGCTCCCCACCACTTGAGGCCTTTTCCTCCTTCTCCCCTCCTCCTCCCACTGCTGCTGAGGCAGCCGTGGCTGTTTCCACTCGGGACTGGTGAGGGTTCCAGAGGGGCTGGTTAACCCAGGGCACATGGGAGCAGCTGCTCCACCTCTGACACAGTGCCCATCACACCTAGGATTCCATGGAGCTTGGGGCTCACTCCTGTCCCATTAAAAAGCCACGGCAAGCGCCTTCATGTGCCCCAAGGACAAAAGCTATCCCCAACCCTGAGGGAGGGTAGAGCTATCAAGACTCCCACCACATCCCGCCCCTCCCCACCTCTCTCTTCTGGGAGAAGCCTACCCTCCCTGGGCAAGTCCCTGGCACAGCCGCAGCTCCCGGACCCGAGCATTTTAGCCACAGCCCATAGCCAGTCTGGTAGCCCTGCACGCAGTGGGTTGAGATGCCTCCACCACCTCTCCTGCAGCTGGGTCAATGTGGGAACTGGAAATCTGGTTGTTTTGTGCACACAAAGGACAAAACTGCTGTCACCGTCAAGAGAGGGAGGTGTGGGCAGCATGTGTGGCCCACAGTTGCCTGCCTCTGCAGATCTCATCAACGGGGACAAGCTTACCGTTCATTCACACTTCTTCTGCCTGAGCAGATCACCCCACCCTTCATTATTACAGCCAGCACCTGGACTCAGGGAGGTTTGAGGGCAAGTTCAACAGCCTGGTCTCAGTCTGGTCCACCGACAACTCAAGCATGTCATCCAGGAGCCTGAGAACTGGAGATGACCTAACCTAGTCCACCACTGCCGGAACCCTAATACTCTTTTAGGGGTCTGAGGTCAACCAACCCAAATAGTCAGCAATACCACAGTAGGGACATACCTGCATGAGCCAAAAGGCAGTGTACCTCTCCCTCTCTACACTGAGTAGCAGAGTTCCCAGTAGAGGAGAACAGGTGAACTACCAAACTATCTTCTGAGCTGAGGGAAGAGCTTCCAGATAAGGAACCAGCATAAGAACTCTGGCAATATGACAGACTCTTTCGAAACCCCCAAAGGATCACACTAGCTCTCCAGCAATGGACTCCAGATAAAAGGAAATTTGTGAAATGTCAGATATGGAATTAAAAATATGGATCACAGCAAAGCTCAATGGGATGGATGAGAAAGTTAAAAACCAACAAAAAACAAAAACATAATTCAGGACATGAATGAAAAATTCAGTAAAAAGACATTTTTAAAAAGATACATAACAAAACTTCTGGAAATCAAAGAGTCATTTCGGGAATTACATAAAATGGCTAAACAGAGGAATCACACTTATGCCTGAGGAAGAAGAAGAAAAAGCAAAAAGCATGGAAAACCTATGTGAGGGAATAATGGAGGAAAACTTCCAGGGTCCTGCTAGAGATTTAGGCATCCAGACATTCGAATGTCAACGAACTCCTAGAACAGTCAATGCAAATAGGACATCACCAAGGCACATAGTCATCTAGTCATCAGTCTGGCCAAAGTCAAAGTGAAAGACAAAACCCTACAAGCTGCACAAAGAAAGCATCAAGTAACTTACAAAGGAAAACCCATCACACTAACAGCACACTTCTCAGCAGAAACCTTACACGCCAGAAGAAGGGACTAGGGTCTCCTCTTTAGTGTTCTTAAGCAGAATAACAGTCGGCCAAGAATTCTGTATCCTGCAAAACTAAGTTTCATACATGAAGGAGAAATCAAATCTTTCCCAGACAAGCAAACACTAAGGGAATTTGTCACCACTCGACCTGCCTAAAAGAAATGCTAAAAAATGCTGTAAACAACAAAAAGAATGGCCAATACTCACCAGTATAAAAACACTCAAAAGTAAAAACTCACAGCTCTTATAAAACAATATCACAAGGAAAAATGTGAACGACTAGGTAACAATCAACATGATGCCTGGACAAGTACCTCATTCATCAGTATTACCATTGAATGTAAATAGTCTAAATGCCCAACTTAAAACATACATATTGGTGGACTGGATTAAAAATACACAACCTAAATACCTCCTGTTTTCAAGAAACACATTTAACTTGTAAAGAGTCACGTAGATGCAAGGTAAAGGGGTGGAAAAAAATACTTCCCGCAAATGGAAACCAAAAGTGTCCAGTCATTTTACCAAAAAGACAGATGCACTCGTATGTTTATCACAGCAAAAAACATAATTGCAAAGATACGGAATCAACCTAAGTGCTCATCAACTGACGAGTAGATAAAGAAAATACGGTGTGTACACACACACACACACACACACACACACCATGGAATACTCAGCCATAGAAAAAGAATGAAATAATGTCTTTCACAGCACCTTGAATGGAACTGGAAGCCATAATACTAAGTGAAGTATTTCAGGAATACAAAAACAAATATAGCACGTACTCACTTGTAAGTGAGGGCTAAATGATGGGTATACATGGTCATACAAAGTGGTATAATGGACATTGGGGATGCAGAAGGGGGAAGAGTGGGGAGGGGCTGAGGGATCGAAAATTGCATATCAGATACAATGTATGATATTCACTTGTTGGACACACTAAAAGCCCTGACTTCACCCTATACAATTCATCCACGTGTCAAAAAACCCCGTATACCCCCTAAATCTATTGAAATTTTTAAAAAATGAAAAAAATTTAGAAAGGAAGACTCATTCAATTTTGTTTTTCTTTCCCAAATTATTTAGGCTTTCCTATTCCATATAAATTTTTAGAATCTAATCATTTTCTATATAGTAAGTTCTGCTGGAAATTTGATTAGAATTACACTGAATCAACAGATCAATTTGGTGGAAAACTAATATTTTAACAACACTGTTTTCTGATCAGGTGTAACTCTACTTATTTAGCTATTCCTTATTTCATTCATCAGTGTTTTCAAGTTTTTAATGTACACATTTTGCATATAAGCTGTAAGAGTTATATCTAAGTATTTTATTATTTTGGCATTAATGAAAATGCATTTTTTTAACTTTCAAATTTTTCACCAACAGCATATAGATATAGAATGAATTTTTTGACCTTGTATTCTGAAAGCTTCCTAAATTCATTCATTGGTTTTATTAGCTTTTTGGTAGACTCTTTGGGATTTTAATAAATAATCATGTGTTCTTCCAATCACTATGACTCCAATTCATTTTTCTTGCCTTATAGCACCAGATAGGACCTCCTGAATGGAAGTGATGGAAGCAGAATTCCTTGCCTTGTTCCCAGTCTTAGAGAGGAAAGAATTCAGTGTATCACTATTAAGTCTAATATTAACAGTGGGTTTTTTGTAAATGTTCTTTTGAAGAATTTCTTTATATGGCTAGTTTGCTGTGAGTTTTTATCAGGAATAGATGTTGAACTCTGTCAAAATTTTTTTCTGTAGCATATTGATCGTATGGCTTTTCTTCAGTCTGGTAATATGGTGAATTACATTTATTGATTTTCAAAACTTGAACAATCCTTACATTCCCAGGATAAACCTAATTAATTCCATTTTTATATATCGCTGATTCAGTCTGCTAATATTTTATGGAGGATTTTTTTGAATGTACATTAATGATGGATATTGTTCTACAGTTTTCCCTTCTTGTAATGTCTTTGCCTGGTTTGGGTACCAGGGTAATGCTGGCCCCAAGCAATGAGCTGGGAAGTGTTCCTCTGTTCTAATTTTTAGGAAGAGTTTGGGTAGACTTGGTATAATTTCTACCTTTAACGTTTTGTACTATATGCCGATGATAGCATCTGGGCCTGGACTTTTATTTTGGGAAGATGTTTATTTACAAATTCAACTCCATTAACAGATGGAGAACTATTTGGGTTGTTTACTTCTTGTTGGGTGAGTTTTGATGTTTTGTTTCTTACAAGCAATTTGTCTAAGTCGTCTAAGTTGTCAAAATGTAATACTTCCTTATTTTCTTTTTAAGCCCTCTAGGGCTTGTAGTGTTGTCCCCTCATTTATTGTTGATATTGAACATTTGTGGCACCTTCTTCTTTCTTATTCAGTCTACCTAAAAGTTAATCAATTTTACTGATCTTTTAAAAAAAAAAAAACTAGCTTCTGGTTTTACTGGCTTTTTTATTGCTCTTTTATTTTCTTTGGCCTTGTCTTTATTATATCCCTTTCACTTGTTTTGATGCAAATTTTCTCTCTTTCTTGTTTCATAAAGCAGAAGCGTAGACAGTTCTTTTCTAATTTAAGAGGCTAATATTATAAATTTCCCTCTGAACACTGCTTTGCTTCCTACAAATTGTGACACGCTGTATTTTAATTTTTAACTAATTAAAAATATTTTATAATTTCCCATGTGACTTTCTCTTTGTTCATGGGCAATTTAGAAGTGTGTTGTTTAATTTGTAAATATTTGAGGATTTTAGAAACTTTTATTATCGATTTCTAATTTAATTCCCTTGTGTTAAGAGAACATACTTTATAAGATGTTGATTCCTTTAAACTTTCTGAGGCTTATTTAATAGAATACGGTCTATCTCCTCGAACTTGAAAAAACTGTGTATTCTAATGTTTCTGGGTGAATGTCCTGTGATGGTTAAGTAGCCCAAATTGATTGACGGTGCTGTTCAGCTGTTCAGACAGTGATGTTCTATTTGTTACACTGATTACTCAAAGAAAAGTATTGAAGTCTACGAATATAACCGTGGATTTTTCTATTTCTCTATTCGTTTCTATCAGTTTTGTTCTGTATTTTAATTTTTTTGTTAGATGCACAGAATTGTTTGTTCAGAATTTAGAATTATTATATCTTCTTGATGAACTACCATTTTTATTAGTATGTAACCTGCCTTTTTGTCCCTGGCAATATTCTTAGTTCTGATATTTGATTTGCCTGACACTAACATAGCTTTCTTTTGATCAGCATCTGTAAAATATATCTTTTTTCCATCCTTTTACTTTTAAACTATCTATGTCTTTATATTTAAAGGATTTCTCAAAGATAGCAACTATCCAGGACTTGCTTTCTTTCATCGAATCTGACAATCTCTATTAATTCAGTTGTTTGGGTCATTTACATTTAATCTGATTATTAATATGTTGGATTAAAATCTACCATCTACCTAATTGCTGGATTTTGTAAATTTGTTCTTTCTTTTTCCTCTTTTTCTACCTCCTTTTGATTTAGCTGAGTACTTTTTTTATTTCAATTTCATTTAATCTCCACTAATGGTTTAAATGTATACCTCTCTTTTATTAACAAAATACTTAGTCATCTTACAGTTTACAATATCTATCTTAAATTAATTACAATATACCCTCAAATATCATAGCACTTAAAGTCTGATGTAAGAACCTTATAACAATACATTCCCAATTCCTTCACCTATGTCTTATATTGTATGTTTACTTTTACATATGCTATAAATCACAATACATTCCACTGTTTTTGCTTTACCTTCCCTTTAACCATTTCCAGAATTGTATTTCCTTGTGAAAAAATTATAGTCACATCCCCATATGATAAAATTACATAGAACTATATACACATATTGTACCAATGCTAATTTCCTGGTTTTGATACTATACTGTAACTATATAAGATGTAACCAATGAGAGAAAATGAGTGAGGGGCACACAAGCATCTCTTTACTATCTTCACAACTTCCTGTGAATCTGTAATTATTTAAATATTAAAATTTTTTTAATGTTAAATAAACATTTATAAACTGTCCTGGCACTTAAATATTTGAAATATTCTATGTGTGAGAAAATGTGCTCCAACTGATAAAAGTAAACTTAAAAATAAACATTTATAAATTACAGACTATGTACATATTATTGTTATTTTAATATTTCACTATTGTAATTGTATTACTAATGTAATATATCATAATAACAATAAGAAGGAACATTTATTGAGCACTGCGGTCAGGCACTGGGTGAAGCACTTTACATGCCTTACATAATATTTGATACGGCAACGCTAAAAGATACTGTGATTGTGATTTGATTTTACAAATGCGCACTAAGAATGCAAAGAGTGAGAAGACAGCTTCAGCTAGAAAGTAGGGGATCATAAATATTCAAGACATAGATAGAGGAAGAGGAACATGCAAAGAAATCTAAGACCGGGTGGCCAAAAAGAAAGAAGGCACACTAAGAGAGCTGTCATGAAAATTAAGGTCAGAGTATCAAGAAAGACAGCATATTCTGAAATAATCGGTATGTGGCAGAGCTGAGACGTGAGCCCAGGTTGTCTGACTCCAACGATCATACCCATTCTTATTACATTCAAGTGTTTTTTTACCTTGCATCAAATGGTACACCTGAGGAACAGTCAGCACTACCTTTAGTGAGTGCAATTCTGGTGATTAAATTCTATAAGTAAAACCTTTAAAATGCAGCCTGAAAAATTTCTACATGAGAGAGATAAGCAAAGCTATGTGAAATGGCATGAATGCTACTGGGTTTATATAATAGTAAGACCAAAGGAGGGGAAAAACACAACCGGCCTTGAAGAAAAAGTTGATACTTTTATGTAACAGAATTACATACATATCTCTGCGTACCATACATGTACAGTATGCTATTTAAACACTCTTAATTATAACACAGCAAAATGCTGAATCCTTACAAGAACCTGTCTTCATTTAAAAAAAAAACAAAAAACAAAACTGTAAAAGATCATTACCGCACTGCATTATGGTGACCACTTCTTGGAGTGGCATGGAGCTAAAGACGACTTTCATCTTGCATTTTATACAGTTCAGTTTTTAAAAACATTTTGACAACAGACACACATTACTTTTCTAACTAAAACAGAAGGTCTTTAAAAATATAATTTAAAAATAAAGAATTTAGCATAACTTATATATTCAAATTCTAACCTCAATAAGCAAGTGAAAGTTAATAGTACGACTTAGTCTTATCTCCTTCGGAGATGCCCTGCACCTTGCATGTCTAAGGCTGACACCTGGATCCTGAGCTTGGCCTGTCATTACCTGGAACATCTCAGAGAGAAACAGAACGTGATTAAGGACAAACACATCTTGCTTGCTTGTTTGCGTTCCCCTGTGCAGGTGGGATGTCACTCTCCACATGCACAGCAAGCTGAAGTTAAAAGACTGTCATGGCCTTATCTCTGTAGAACGCACACTGCAGTTATGTTATGCACCGTATCTTTGGGGGAGGAGAGTCAAATCAGCCTGCGGCAAAAAGCACAGAAATAGTAATACTGTCAAAGACAGGAAAAGGAGACTCCACGGTTCTAAGGCTATCACTAAGATAAATGAAGTTGTGAAATTAAATAGTGATTGTCCTTGTTAAACTGAGAAGCCTGAAAATGCACATATATTAACTGCTAGACCTGCCGGGAAAAGGAGTGATTCCATGTTGCCGGCTCCTTCATTTTCTAACATGAGAAAAAGATTCTTAGAGAAATGGCACCTAAGAGAAATATGTTTCCTTGCTGTTTCCAAAAACATCTGGGCCACTGATTTCCCTTTGTTGTAAGCTGACCTGCCAAATAAAGTATTCTGTACTGTTCACGTTATTATACAAAAAAATATTTATGAATTGCTTTGAGAAACATACAAAAAGGATAATACCAAAAGATAATTATCTCTGGATGGCTTCTTCCTAGAGGAATTTTAAAGCAAGTATGTGCAGCAGTACTAAGTTTATGCCTTTTAGTGTGTACAATAAAACAAGTAACAACACTATAATTCCTCAATTCTTTACAAAAAACAACTCTAAGACATCATGGTATTTTGAAACAGTACATATTATGAATAATGTTTCATGACTCATAAGACATTTCATTTTGTTATAAGCTCTGAATAATTTAAAATTTTATGTTAACAATTTATCACTATAAATATTAAAATTTATGTTTTTTACAGATGTTTATTACCATTTCTAAGATGATCTAAAATAATTCAATAATATCTGAAAAATATACACTATTGATATTAGGGGGAGTATTTTATTTGTTGAAATTATCTACACTACAAAAATATCCTGACATTAGGAAACAGAAATGCGTATTACATCTCTGTAAAGAAATGCCTCAGAAAAAGGCCTTAATCTAACCCTTTCCTTGTGCCTTCCAAAACTACCAAAAGAACAAATAATGTACTCGGAGGTTCTCTATTTAAATCCTTCCAGAATGCAAACCCTATGAGAGGGATGACCTGGCCATCTCATGACCCCATCGCTGAACACCAATCACTATGATTAGCTCTATGTGTATTTACTGAATAAAAAAATTGATAAATGAATAAATGAAATCAGTGCTCTTTATTCCATAATTTGCCTCAAAACCTTTAAAATGATGACAAGCTGGAATCCCCAGCTGATGTAATGAAGATGATTTTATTACATTTCAAATATATGCTCTGTGGTAGAAATCATTCTACATAGATGTCAACACTAGCAAAGAAAGCTGTTACCCCTCCATCATCCCCAAAGCAAAAGCTGTCAAATATAGAACTGTGACATCCTGAAAGCTAGGAAAAGATAACTAAAAAGACCTGTGGATCATGTTTTTGTGGGGGGTTTTCCCCCCAACTACAGTGGCTGACTTATTACATCTCTTATTACTTACAGTTTTTAGAATTAAATATGAGTCAACAATCACTAAACACATCAACAAGTGACACTCATTGAAATAAATCATGCCAAATGGCCAGCATGTTATAAGCTGCTGTGACACTACCACTGCTTTTATAAATAAAAAATGAGAATTAAACTTTCATAGTAAAATATTTCACCAAACTAGACTGCAAATTTTGACACAGTCAATTCATCATTGTAAAAATCAGATGAGGCTTGCTCTGCTCTGGTCAGAAAGCTTATTAGTCTATTAAAATTATACCTTTGCCAGGATGTCATGATTCTTTTTGCTGAAATACATCTGCTATTTAGTAAAAATATTTCATGACAGTATTTTTTTGCTTTGTTCAAAGCAAATAAGTGTTAGAAATTGATGACTTTTTAAAATCAATTATAAGCAATAGATGACTCTAAGAAAAAAATATTGCAAGTTTGAATTAAACTTAAGCACTATTCCTAATAGTGGTCAATTTATTTGACTACTTCTATTTATTTTAAGTAAAACATTTTGTTTCTAAAAAAAAAATGGGATATATTTTATATTTCCAACAGAAAAAAAATCCAGTTTTAAATTTTATTCTAAAGGCAGCTTAATTTCAGAAAACTATTAGTGAAAAGATTTTAAACTAAAATTAATATCATAAATCAAAGAGATTCTGAAACAAATACATTTTCATGGGTTTGAGAAAATCCTGTGTGATTCTTTTTTTTTTTTTTTTTTTTTGAGACAGAGTCTCACTCCGTCACCCTGAGTAGAGTGCCGTGGCATGAGCCTAGCTCATAGCAACCTCAAACTCCTGGGCTCAAGCGATCCTTCTGCCTCAGCCTCCTGAGTAGCTGGGACTACAGGCATGCGCCACCATGCCCGGCTAATTTTATATATACATTTTTTTTTAGTTGTCCAGCTAATTTCTATTTGTTTTTTAGTAGAGACAGGGTTTCACTCTTGCTCAGGCTGGTCTCGAACTCCTGAGCTCAAATAATCCACTGCCTAGGCCTCCCAGAGTGCTAGGATTACAGGCATGAGCCACCACGCCCGGCCCTGTGTGATTCTTAATGCAAATTCCCTTTCATATGTGGCCACGCGCCCTAGCAACAGTATCCCAGAGTCAGGTTATATTTTTATTGACTATAGAACACATTTACCTTTCAATAAAACACTGAACTTCCTTCTTACCTCTCTTTTGGCAAATCAACCTATTTCATTTCTACAGGTTTTGTTTTCGTTTTCAATTTATTTAATTTCCTTTGCTCTAAAAGAGAACACAAATGAAACTCCCAGAGCTGACACTGTCTTACTTGATTATTATACATCGAAAGGAAAATGGGACAATAGAGACAATATTGTCACTGACCACACTGACATCCAGTAAAAGAGCAGTTATTCCCTGCCTCCAACAGTAATAATAACCGAACATCATATACCTCCAGTCCCTATCAACCTAGGAGAACTCTGTTAAATAGCTACATACATAGGAGCAGTAGGATTCTAGCACTCCACCATATCACGCTCCTAAACCACGCCCAGGTGGTCTACGAGAACCTCAAATTAAGTATGTCCAATATGCATTTCCTCCCACTAAGCTCTGTGCTCTTGGTATTCATGAGCTCTATGCGTGGGATGACCAATCACCCAGCTGCTTATGCCAGGGCCCTGGGCTTCATTCTCCGTCTTCCTCCATACCTTGTCTGAGTAGTCACCAAGTCTGGCCAACCCTAACTCTCATCAGTTTATTTCACTTCTGTCCTTCCCTGGGTTCATGACAATATCATTTTTCACCTAATTACTGAAACTGACCTGGCTGCCTCCAGTCCTGCTCCCTCAAATACATTCTCCCCACAAGAAAAATGCCCTTCTGAAATACAAATCTGATCACACTATTCCACTTCTTAAAAGGCATGACAGGTTCAGCAAAGTGTTCAGGATAAAGTCTAAAATCCTCTAGAACAGCCCTGCCCACTACAAATACGATGTGAGCCACATATGCATTTTAAAAAAAATTTTTAGGAGCCTCATTTCAAAAACTTAAAAATAAGAAGGCAAAACTAATTTTAACAATATATTTTATTTAACCTAACATATATATTATCATTTTGACAGGTAATCAACATAAAAATAACCAATGAGATATTTATCTTTTTTATACTAAATCTTTGAAATCTGCTCTGTATTTATACTTACAACACATCTCAGTTCAGACTCTAACCTTTTTAAGGGTGGTCAACATACGAAAGGTGGGCCTACCAAAACTATAGTTGTATTTAATATGCTTCAGCTTTTAAATTTGGCTAATTTAAAGTTAAATAAACTGGCATTCAGTTCTTCAGCAACACTGTCACATTCTAAGTGCTCAGTAGCCATAAGCAGCAGGTGGCTACCATAGGGACAGCACAGTTCTAGAAGATCTGAGGCTTCCTCGTACTTTGAGACTCATCTCTCCCTCTTCATACTTCATGTTCTAGCTCTATAGAAATTTCAGTTCCTAGACCTTATGATTCTCTCCCACTGCCAGGCCACTGAGCACACTGCTCATTCTCCTGAACCTTTCCCCCAGTGAGGGCTCAGGTTAGGCATTATTAGGCAACGTTTCTTCCAGGAAGTTTTCTACATTCCCATACTGCTAACCTCCATACCCCAGATCTAATAAGGTCCAGTTCTTCCCTACATTCTGGATTTTTACAATAATAGAACTTCTCATATTGAAGTACAATTGCCTGTTTAATTTTCAGTAACTTCCATTATTCTATGAAACATCAGTAAGACCTGAAAGTATCTCTATCACCTAACTACACAGTAAGTCCTCAATAAATATTTATTGAATAAATCACTAAACAAACAAATGATAGCACATCAGAAATTCTGCTCCCTCCTTATAAACATTTATCTGCCCTGCTCCTGATTGGCCCAAAGGCAGTTTACAGGGATCTGTGCTGCAAGGAGTTGTTGGTCATTAGTCACAGGCAAGGACTCGGCCTCTTTGTTCTTCCTGTCTTTGAAGGTGATGGTCACAGTCAGACTAGCACCTTCCATAAATTGTTACACAGCAAAATGCTGAGACAGCAAAAATATCCATTTGCAAGCAATAATTCAAATTATTTTCATTTAAAATCTATAATTTACTAAATGAAGAACTGCAAAAAATTAATAATTTTTGTCTATTTAGGTTCCCAAATCTTTCTCCCCCATATGGTGCCAAGTTTTCATATTTATGATACATTATTTTATGATAGATATGTGGCAAATTCTACTTCATGCTAAGGTTATTTCATTTCCATAATTATTTATATCCATAAATATAAATTATAACATTATCTCTTGTTTTAATTTATTTAAAAATTTAGAGTTTCACAGAGTTTGTGCTTAACTCTAGTTGTCCATAATTTTCAAGTATTCTGTAAGTATATTACTCTTCAAATAAGGAGAAAAAATTAAATTCTACTTCTAAATAGTCCAAAGTCCATTCCTTCTCAAAATGGAAGAAAAAGAGGTCAATGGCATTTTTCCTCATATCAAAATCATAAACAGTCAGTTCATGGGACTTTTGGGTTAAAAAGGAAAGCTGAACTCATAAAATGTAACCTCATCACCTCCACCAAGTTTCTAAAAAGAGTAAAGGGATTAATTTTAAAAGTATAAATCCAAATGATGGAGAAAAGACAAAAGAAAAATTTGGAGGCTAGAAAGTAAAGAGACAAATGATGACTTAACAAAAGTGAGAAAATTGCATCGTAAGACAGCAAAGAGAAAAGGCGAAAACCAGATAATTTATACTGCAGAACCCTCCAAAAGCTCACATACTGGTGGTACCAGGCATCTCTGGAAATGCTGAAATTGTGGTGAGTGGTAAAGTATGGAGGACTGGTTGAAAGCTGCTTACTTAACAAGAGAGGTTAGATACCCAGATTCCTTCATTTTATGAAGCTAAGTAACTCCACACCACCAAATGAGAAAAAAATTGAAGGTTTATTCTCAGAGACAGTAAAAGAGAGGTTCTATGGAACACTAAGCAGAGCTAAGGGTAGAGATACAATATTGGGGGGTGGGGGAGGACTTAGTGAACTTGTCCGTGAGGACCACCAGCCCTCTTGCCTCATTTGGCTCTGAGATGCCAGCAGCCAGGCTTTTATCCTCTGGTCTGGAGACCGCCAGTCTTCTTTGGGGAACCCGACCGAACATGAGTAAAGACTTAAAGATACTGACATTGTAATAAAAAGCCCAGCTAGATCATGATTCTTCAGGTTAACAATCAGTTGACAAACACGACCCACGGACACAGGGCTTCTATTCAGGTCCCATTCCTTTTTATTTTTTTTTACCTTTTTTTTTTCTTTCTGCATATTATGGGGGTACAAATGTTTAGGTTACATTGCCCTTGCTCCCCCAACCCAGTCAGAGCTTCTAGCATGTCCATCCCCCAGATGGTGTGCATCCCACTCATTATGTATGTATATACCCATCCCCTCCTCCTACCCCATCTGCCTGACACCCGATAAATATTATTCCTATACATGCACTTAGGTGTTGATCAGTGAAACCAATTTGCTAGTGAGTACATGTGGTGCTTATTTTTCTGTTCTTGGGATATTTCACTTAGTAGAATGGGTTCCAGCTCTATCCAGGAAAATACAAGAGGTGCTATAATACCATTGTTTCTTACAGCTAAATAATACTCCATGGTATACATACATCACATTTTATTAATCCACTCCATGTATTGATGGGCACTTGAGTTGTTTCCACATCTTTGCAATTGTGAACTGTGCCACTATAAACATTCGAGTGCAGATGTCTTTTTTATAGAATGTCTTTTGTTCTTTTGGGTAGATGCCCAGTAATGCCGCTGCTGGATCAAATGGTAGATCTACTTGTATCTCTTTAAGGTATCTCCATATTGCTTTCCACAGAAGTTGCACTAGTTTGCAGTCCCACCAGCAGTGTATGAGTGTTCCTATCTCTCCACATCCACGCCAACATTTATTGTTTTGGGACTTTTTGATAAAGGCTATTCTCACTGGAGATAAGTGATATCTCATTGTGGTTTTGATTTGCATTTCCCTGATGATTAGAGATGTTGAGCATTTTTTCATGTTTCTTGGCCATTAGTCTGTCTTCTTTTCAAAAGTTCCTGGTCACGTCCTTTGTCCAATTTTTGATAGGGTTGTTTGATTTTTTCTCGCTGATTTTCCTGAGTTCTAAATAGATTCTAGTTATCAGCCCTTTATTGGATGTGTAGCATGCGAAAATTTTCTCCTATTCTGTAGGTTGTCTGTTTGCTCTCGTGACAATTTCTTTGGCTGTGCAGAAGCTTTTTACTTTGATCAGTTGCATTTATTTATTTTTGTTGTTTCTGTGATTGCCTTTGGGGTCTTCTTCATAAATTCTTTGCCTAGGCCAACGTCTATAAGAGTTTTTCCAACATTTTCTTCTAGAATTCTAATAGTTTCACACCTTAGGTTTAAGTCTGTTACCTATCATGAGTTGATTTTTGCGAGAGGTGAAAGGTGTGGATCCTGTTTCAGTCTTCTACATGTAGCTATCCAGTTTTCCCAGCACCATTTATTGAACAAGGATTCTTTTCCCCAGCGTATGTTTTTGTCCGCTTTATCAAAGATTAGAAGGTTATATGAGGATGGTTTAATATCTGGGTTCTCAGTTCTATTCCACTGGTCAATGTCCCTGTTCGTGTGCCAGTACCAAGCCTTGTAGTACTATAGCCTTGTAGTACAGTTTGAAGTCTGGTAAATTAATATCTCCCATTTTGTTTTTATTTCCTAGGATTGCCTTTGCTATACAGGGTCTTCTCTGGTTCCATACGAAGCATAAAATTACTTTTTCTATATCTGTAAAAAATGATGTTGGTATTTTAATAGGGATTGCACTGAATCTGTAGATCACTTTGGGTAGTATAGACATTTTAACAATGTTGATTCTGCCAACCCACAAGCATGAAATAGCAGAGGATGTAAACAGGTGGAAAACCACACCAGGTCCCATTCTTAAAAATGGGTATACAATCGAGGATTATCAGACAACAGAAGACAAGCTTCATGGAAAATAAACACCAAAACAAACAAGAGAGGAGGGGGAAAAAAACATCTTTGAGGACAGCAACTATGCAGAGAGAAAAAAGTATTTTAAAAGTATCGTTAGTGTCTTTAGAGAGAGAGGAATTGATGTTGCAATTATGCACCTAGAAATTGATAATAGGCTGATTTAAAAAAAGAGAGAGAGAGAACATGAATTAACTCTTATAAATTAAAAATATGACACCAAAAATGAAAAACTCAGGAGAAAGAATGGAAGATGAAGAAATTTCTAGGTAGTGGCATAGGGGGAGACAAAAAAAAAAAAAGAAGCAGAAGAAGAAAAATGAAACAAGAGTGAAAAGGAATTAAAAGGACTGATCTAAAAGTTGTAATATCTAAATATTAAAAGTATCAGAAAGAGAAAAGAGAGGGAAGTAAATCACCAAAAAAATAATTTAAGAAAGAGAGGAATAAAAGTTTCCAGATTGAAAGGGTACCCTTTCAGTGCCTACTACGATGGACGAAAAATGACCCAAGCAAGGCACATTAATAGGAAATTTCAGAACATGAAGAAAAAATCCTACGAATTTTGACAGAGGAAAAAAAAATGGTTACATAGAAAACATCAGGAATCACAATGCTTTTGAACCTCCCATCAACGTTGCTAGAAATGAGAAAGTAATGGTGCGATACCATCAAAATTATAAAGGCAAATAATTTCTAGTGCAGATTTCTAAACCCAAATTACCAAACAAGTCATCATAAAACAAAGACATTCAGACACACAGGTCTCAAAATTTTATCTCCCATTACCTTTTTCTAAGAAAGCTGTGTGGATGGGTACCACCAATGCAGAGAAAATACCAAGAAGAACACATAAGATAAAGGAAAGGGGAAACGCAAGCCAAGAGATAAGCAAAGAAAGAATGCCGAGGATGGTTGGAAATAGAGACTTCAGGATATCTATCAGCTGTGTTCCTGATGTAGTTGATGGGCAGTTCACAAGAGAACAGGACAGAAGATTGTAGGGCAGGTTTCTCAAAGGGCATAAAATTGACAGACACGTCCTGATGTGTCTGAGTAACTTGACAGGAGATGTCAGCATAGCTCAACTATGAACACTGTTTACAGGAACTGAGTATTTATATACAACCTAAAACACACACACACATGCACATACAACTGCTATGTCAAAAGTCTACTCCTGTAAGAAATAAAATCCTGCAAGAATGTCGTTCCTGATTTAGAATTTTAGCAACTACTATCTACAGGTGCTACAGGGGAAACAGAAAAGAGTCCTGGGTTAACACTTTCAAATCACATTCATAGGAAGCAGTTAGAAGTCCGTACATCCAATTATGTGCGTAGGTGTGCAGACAGTATACAGTAGCCATTCTTTCTGCTCTGTTCTGTTCTCCTCTTCCTTGTCAATAAGAAGGAAAAAACATGGCAAGGATATTAGAATAAGGAGAACGAAAAGGAGGAAGCAAAGGCCACATGCCTGAAACAAGTGAAAGACAGAGCTATTTCTTTCCACCCCACATGATGCAAACCACTGAAGATTCCCAGCTGTACCACGCAAGGAAATGATGTTTAGCAAAACCATCTTAAGCAAGATTGCTTTTCAACATGCAATGCTCATGTTCAAAATGAAGCAATGGCTATATTTCTGTACTCCTGCTTTAGAGAACAGCAACCAATTTATCTTATGGTTTGTAGTAGTAACTTCAGGGGAAGCTGGTGAAATCTCAGTTGTTTGCAGAAGAGCCCTTCTATGCCCTGCTCCCACAGAGATGACAGAAAACTCCTGTTTAATGGGACTCTATTCAAAAGAGAATTCCTGTAGTTTTCGAACTGTCCAAAGGCTGTTTATTATAGTTAAGTTCTTACCAGTATCTAAAAAATAAAGGGGAAAATGACTTTATGCAATAATATCTAATACTGCTAACCTTCTTTGAATCTTCTCTGAATGCAAACTACATGCCAGACTTTTCACTTTTACATTTCCCCTCGCAACCACCCCAGTTTACAGATGAGAGTCAGAGGGGCTAATAATTTGCACAAAGTTGCCTAAGTAGAGGATGTAGGACTCAAGCAGTTTTAACCCAGAGCCTGTGCACTCCAGCTCAACGTACCAGAGGCTTCTTACAATTACATGATCTAGAAGGTGACACAGATGAATGCAGAGAACCTTTGATATTCAGACCAGTAAATCTAATCCATGGCTGGGAAAAACTGTGCTGGTACCTGTATCTCAACATGAGCTCATGTTAGACAATGACATCATTGAATGTGGGACCACACCTAAAATATACCACAATGATTTATTTTTAAATAATTACAAGTGTGAAAAGGTTCTCACTTTATAAGAAAGAATTTTATAACACTTTTTATGGATTTTTAAAACACCCTTCCTAAGGGAATAAGTAATCTAATTTATACTAAAATGTGGAACAAAGTAAGTAATTCCTGAGCCCGTTCTTCCCAGCAAAACAAAAAATTACATCCGTTGTTTTACAGTAATGACAGTACCTGCCCAAACTATAACCTCTCTGCTTTCACCCACTGTTGACCAAGCAAAACCCTATGGATTGTTTAGAGTGGTTTAACAGCGGCCTCAGTTTGGCATGTGTTTTTTGGTATTGACCCAGTCAGCACTGGAGTGACAGGGGTGACCCTGTCTCTGGAACCTCGACCCCAACTCACCCACTCAATTAAAAGATCAGTCAGTAATCACTATTCACACAGACAAGATCAGAAAAAATGGACCATTCAGCAACACAATCTAGAAAATAAGATTATTCTCTCACAATGCTCTTTAATCATGAATTATCTGAAGTTCTACTTATCTATCTAATAATGTTTTTAAAACTAGTCCTCAGGAAAAATGAGTTCAAAACTGAAAATTTAAAGGCTCCAATCAATTTCCTTTTGCCTCAGTTTTTCTCGTAACAGATAAAGAAAAATCCATAGTAACAAGATAACATTTCATGCATTTACACATTTTCTCCTATAGACATCTACAGCCTTCAGAAAGTATATTATTTGTAGTCATGCCCATCTGACATTTTCCATTTTACTCAAAGGATTTTATGGTTTGGTATTACAGCAATATACAAATTTGACAGCTTGCAATAGGATCTAGTCCCTGTAGCAAATCATTCTGACAGTTAAGTACCATATAGCTACTAATGTACTTTTTTTTTAACTATACTTATTTTAAGACCTTACAAAGTTGAAGACATGTGTATGTTGAAATCCTGAAAAGCATTATCTTAATGATGTTGTAAAATTTTACGCTGGACTTATTAAATAACAAGACACCACACACCATATACCACAATCATGTTATCTGCAGTATCTCTTATTCCTCCTTCAGGATAGTCCATGATTCAAAACAAATTTTTCCTTAGCTGTTTAACAATAAATTTGTTCACCACTGTCAATGTTTATTATTTTCTTAGAATTTCTCTGTCTTTTAAAATACTTGAGCATGTGAATAAATCAGTACACAAGTTAATGTGGAATGTAATGACTTTTTTTGATTGCCTTTACACTACGTTTTTTCTTTGAACGTGATGAAAGATAATCAGTATGTCTTTCCATTTCCCAAAATGCATTAACAGAGGCCTTGTCAAATACAACCTTGATTCCTTTAGAAAGAAAGCAAAGTTGCTCACTAACATTGCCATAACATTAACTAAATAGGACTCCAAGTGATCTTACAGCACCAGAGGCAGACCCCATCTCTGTCGCTTAGTAATTCTATTTTTCGCATCCAGTACATCAGATAATATGAGTCAGTTAGCAAGAGAACATGTGCCTTCGAAGAAACAGGAAGCCTGATTATATTTCCCCCCTTGATTCAACTCTTCAGATGGAATACCACAGTGAAACCACTCTATTTTCAAAATTGATGTACCTTTCAAAACTATAATCTTTGGCTTTCAGGTTCACCATTATTTGCCTTCGGGTACAAATTTTAAAGTGTATAGAGGCTTCTAAGTACAATAGTATGGTCTCAGCCAGATACCGAAAGGCTTGTAGCTCAGTCATCATTGCAGTGTAAATTCCTTTTCAAAATAATGTTTGTCACTCAGAACATTTGTGCCTGTGCTTGGTTCACTTGTCAGATACAAATAGGAGGTCATCGAATGTCTGGGGGCAACTCCAGCTATTCCAAAATTCATTTCTCTCTATATTTGGTTGCAGAAATAGGATTTCAAATGTAAAAATCCTAGGAATGTCATGAATATAAAACCAAAGGCAGTGTGCTACACCAAAGTAAAGATGGATGGGTTTGTGATCAATCAACAACATTGCCATTTTCATGCAATGACAGCAATCTAAATAGACATCATCTGCATTGATATATGAAATTTAATATTTAAATATCCTACAATAGTCCTACTTGAAACCTTTATCTCTAAATAGGGAGAATGTTTAAAACTAACAGTTGCATTTAGGGTCTGCTACAACTTTGTAAGATTTTTTAAAACCCACAAACCTGCCGTGCTGTTTTCTTTACAAAAATTCCACAGATTTTTAAGTGAGACAATCCGCAAGAAGTAATCAATGTATGCAATAAACATTCATGGTAACTGTATAACAACTACCAGAAATTCATGATTTTTTTAATTCCTTTTGCTGCATTTTTAAAATGTCCTTCCCTTAAATTTTATAATCAAATCTTACAATTATTATGGTAGCCTGCTTTCTGATCCCACTACCTTCTTTCTGTGCGATCACACTATAAATACAACTTTGTCCTCTCTAAAGTCCCATCCTTAGTCCAGGCATGGTGGCTCCCGCCTGTAACCTTAACACTCTGGGAGGCTGAGGTGGGAGGACTGCTTGAGCTCAGGAGTTGGAGACCAGCCTGAGTAAGAGAGAGACCCTGTCTCTACTAAAAATAGAAAAATTAGCCGAGCATCATGGCATGCACTTGTAGTCCTAGCTACTCGGAAGGCTGAGGCAGGAGGCTCACTTGAGCCCAGGAGTTTAAGGATGCAGTGAGCTATGATGATGCCACTGCATTCTACCTGGGGCAACAGAGCGAGACTCTGTCTCCAATAAATAAATAAATAAAGTCCCATCTTGAATTCTTCCTAATCATTTTTATATGCGTTTTTTTTCTATTGTGAAAACAAAACAAGGCATTCTAACTTAATGTATGTTTTATATCTATTTTTTTTCTATGTTTTCATCTTTGTACAATTTTGCTCTTCTTCCAGAAATAGAGTTATGACTATGGCCAATGAAACACACTAGTAGAGAAAGTAAGACAAAAAGAAAGAAGAAAAGGAAATGATTCTGGATAAAATCTAAAATCTATACCACTCGGGGGCAATTCTTTTCTTTTTGTCCTCAGGCACACCAATCACCTGCGACTGGCTATCCCTGAACACACTCACGTAGGGAGCATGAAACATCTTCAGTATCCTCCTCATTCTTTGTCCAACCAAAGTGCCAATGTATTCTCTAGATGAAAAGAGGTGTTGAAGGACACAGGGAAGGAGGTCACATTGATAGCACTTGCCATAAAGATAATTTCTCCCATATGGAAAAGTCATTCAGAAGCAAAAGAATTCATTCTAAATAAGCAGGTAAAACAAATTACTAAGTAATATGAAATCTGCATTAAATATCAAACACGTAACCTGACAGAGACAATGGTTATCCCTTTTGGATATGACCACCCTTAGCCCATGGTGGTAAATCTCCACCATTTCTTCCCTATATAAGATGATGCTGCTTAATAACCTGGTACTTTTAGATAGTAACCTACAGCGTTTTTTAGCTGGGGCAGAAATTACTTTAATAACCCCTGAGATAATTACTCTACAAAAAAGTGAATTATTGTCTAAGAAAAGCAAAGGAAGAACAAACTTAATTGGATGGAGACCACTATAACCACATATTTTTGCATTAATATTTTTTGTTTTTTAAAAAAGTTAATGAATTATTAAAGTATTTAAAATTAGCCACAGAAATAAAAGAAAATGTCTTGAAACAAGTCTAGTGTTATCATTGTTGTCCATTTAATTGTATGATAAGTAGAGGCTACCCCTGTGACATTAATAAGCAAGGTGGTTGGATGAGCTAAAGGGTCTTCATGAGGCTCACACCATTCAAGGATCAGCATAATCCATGGAAGAGCACTGAAAGCCTTGTTTGCCACTTGCCATCTCTCTTTAAAAACTGGTCATTACATGGAAGAGCAAAACTCTGCTCAAGTAAACAAATCCTTTCCTATATCCTCCACAAAATTCTCACTGCACAAGTAATTTAATAGAGGGGCTTTGCGAAAGCTGTAGGTTGAGCCTCTGAATACATAAAAAGCTGACAACAGTATTACCAAAATATTCAAATATCTCTGCATAAATTCCAGTATTCCATATTCTAGAAAGACTGCTAATAATAATAAGCATTTTAAAAATATACAGCTTTCATACTTTGGAAGACGTTTTAAACTCATGTTTGCCCACCAGTCATACTAGTGTGCCTTATTACTTATTCAGAAAAACTCTTAACTTGCCCCAAAGGAAAGCAGCCCTTTTTATATGGCTAAATGAAAAACTGAACTAAAAATTTGCCCTTTGGAATTCAGTACTTTGAATGCCTCACAAGCAGCCCTTTCAATGCCCTACTGCCATCCCTTGGGCTAAAACATCTCAGTGTGCAAAACATACACACACGCGCGCGCGCGCGCGCGCGCGCGCGCGTGTGGGCAGGGCTCTGATCAGGCACTAGAGAAGGGAGGAGGGTTAAGGGTAACATGCTGGGAAACTGGTGTGGCAGCACCACCTAGAGGCCACTAGTGAGAAGCTCAGAGTCACCTCTGTCCCTGCTTCAGGGATGAACAGCCTCTCCACTCTAGTTTTCAACTCTAGTTTCCAAGATCGGAACTCTCAGCCAACAGAACAGTGCTGTATGCGTGTTTCCTAGGTTCTCTGAAGTACTGCTAGGATCTTATGATTTAATCATGTGTCCCCTGTTATGCAAATAAGTAAAGCCATGCCTTGTAGAGCATGTAGAGCTGTGTGTGAATTCGCTACCGCTACACGCTTAAAGGAGAAACCATGAAAAGGCACCAGCCATTTGTTATTGTCTGATCAAACTCCTCTAACCACAATCATTTTAAGCCCAAAGCACAAATAATAAACAATGATTTTCTGCCTTTTATTCATTCCATAAGTACTAAATACTTGCTCAGTGTGTGCGTACACACACACACACATACATCCTAGAATTTTAATCTTTAATGAAGCTTGGTTACTATTTTATTTGGTTGTTTGATTATCTATAAGAACAAGTAATATTAAAATACTGAATCAGGCCGGGCACGGTGGCTCACGCCTGTAATTCTAACACTCTGGGAGGCCAAGGCACAAGGATCACTTGAGGTCAGAAGTTCGAGACCAGCCTGAGAAAGAGCAAGACCTCATCTCTACAAAAGATAGAAAAATTAGCCAGATGTGGTGGTGCACACCTGTAGTCCCAGCTACCCAAGAGGCTGAGGCAGGAGGATCACTTCAGCCCAGGAGTTTAAGGTTGCTGTGAGCCACGGTGACAACACTACACTCTATCCAGGGTAACAGAGTGAGATACTGTCACAAAAAAAAAAAATCTAAATCAGATTATATAATAATTACTCAGTAGCTAACATGCGTTATGTCGCCAAACCATATTATTTTACTGTCAAATAAGAAATTTGAACAATTTGCACAAAAAACCTCTCTAGGAGTGTTTTTAAAAACATTTAAGAATTTCTGTTCTATCAGTGCCCAGTTCTTTCAACCAAGATATCCTGTCTAAACATGACAAAAATGAAAGTTTTTCTCTTTACGTGTATGTCCTCCCTTAGACCTGTGGGTTCTCAAATGAGGGTAATTTTGCCTCCCAGGAGATATTTGGCAATATCTGTTTGATCAGGGATGCTGGAATCCTAAGATCCACAGGACAGTCCCCCACAGTGAGGAACTGTCTGATGTAAAATGTAAACAGTGCCAAGGTTGAGAAATCATGATCTAGAGTATGAGATGCTAGAGGACAGGAACCATGTTCTATTCAAAAATGTATACTGTTTGGAAAGACAGGTAATAACTGTCTGGTGAAATAAACTGACTCTCACATCTAAATAATTCTTATTCCCCACCTATCTGAATAGGAAGGTAGGTAGACAGTCTAACATCCAGAAAAGGGGTGCTTATAGCACCAGAAAAAGATTGAAATTGATACTAGCAGACACACATATAGACTAAACTGGCAGAGTAAAATAACTTGCCTGGACTTACTTTGACAGAAGACAGCCTTTAGGAGAGAGAACCAAAGGTGATTTTTAAAAATACATATTACTTTTATAATCAGAAAATAAAATATTAGACATGTTAATATTTGTCACATTAAATGTTAAATTCTTCAACATGTGGTGATTCAACATTTTTTTAGATATCCTGTCATATAGTCCTAATTCTTACAAATGTTTTGCTTGTTTCTTTGTGTCTTTTTTAAAATTGGTGGTAAGGGTATAAAGCTTCAAGCTTTCCAGGCAAGTCCAGGAGCTGCATAATTATACTCTTCGATAGTCACTATTACCATTGGAGGGCCATTTAACACATCAGCTACCATGTGAGTTGTATTTAACTCACGCTAGTTTTGAGTCCGGGGCCTCATGAAACATATGTAACTCACATAGCTCTTTACTTTAGGCGCTGTGTGGTGAGCAGGCAACTCATGCTACCATGCAGTAGCATACATGTTACATGATGGATAGCCCCTGGGCAAAACCCTGCCGTTGGTTCGTGCAAATCATACTTGTGGATGTTCATGTTGTTACAATTAATATTGACAATTTAATTGCATATAACTCACGCAAAGAAAACAATAAAAAATAACAAATTTTTCATTAAATTAGGATCATTTTGTTTTTGAAATTTTTATTCTATTTTCATAATAAAACACTGTGGCTCCAAGGAAAAAAAATTTTTTCTAATGTGGCAGTCAATATGTTAAATGGTCCATTCATTTCCATCTCAGTTCACAAAATTTTAACTACCAAATCCTGAGCACCGTAGGCCCACCACTCATATAAGCCAACAGAAATTATCAGTTCCACAAAAGGGCAGCATATTTTTTAGCACAGTGAAATTCTTGATGAAGCTATGATGGAAAATAACGGTGTTGACTTTCATTTCTCCGACAACAAGAGACAGTAGACTTAGATTCCGAGTTCCTAAGAGAGCGGCCCAGAAAGAGCACACCCAGCTGCCCCCCACAGGGGAAGAGAGCAGAAGAAAATAGCAACAGTCAAGAAGAAAGAGTTATAGCAATAGTGCCTGAAATGTTCAACAGTGGAAAGACCTGAAATTAAAAATACTAAAGACTGAGGAAATCCTAGAGCTTTAAGTCCACCTGTAGACACACTACAGTATGTTAAGGTCAGACAGTTTAACTTCAGGGAAAGTTCTTATTAGATATGCAATATAAAGGCCTAAACTAATGATCTGTTGGCTCACAATTGAACAGACCTACAAAGTTACTTCAATGTTAAGGACACTAAAGGCCTATATTTTTAATGAAAAATACTCTTAAAAAGGGAAACCAGTGGGAAAATTTTTATGAGAGCTTCTGAGCAGGTCAAAAGATAATCGGACAGAGAGTTTGGCACATTAAATGACTTGTATCAATTCATCAGTGAGAAAATCGTTTGGTAAAAATCAAAGCTTCTGTATTTCTCTACAAGTCTCTCCTTGGTGAAGAGATGATGAAATTAGGTTAGATACACTGGGCTAAGTCAAGGCCAACCAAAGAGAGGTGACAGAGAAAAGAACTCAACAATATAAAGAGTTGGACAGCTCAGGTCCATTACTGACAAATCTCACCAGATATATTATAGTTTGAAAGTTTGCATTAATCTAGGAAATGCATTAATCCTTTCCCTAATTTCAAATAGAATTTGAGGAAGGTTATATGCAGACTTACATTCTAACAGGAAAAGAATTTGTAAGAATAAATAAATTTAGGCTAAAAGAATATATGGGTAGAATAATAAAATGAAGCTAAGAGAAAAAATATCTTGGGAATGGGTGCATTAATAGAAAAATTCAGAACTTGAAATCAATACTAATTTATGAGGTAAAAAAGAAGCTTTGCCACTCACCAATTTTAACCTCTGTAAAGGTATTCTGCCTACATCTATTTGTGTCCTTTCTGGGACATTAGTGAATCGAACTTCTGGGACCGCAACAGCACACATGACATGGGCCCACCTACAGGAGAGGAGACATTAAACATAAAAAAAAATTCCCTAAACTTATATACCTTCATACTTAAACCTGGCGATGACAATCCTCATAGATGGGAAACACACAGATGAGAAAGAAAGCCAAAAGCCTAAATCCATCACAAACAGATTCTGAATTGTAAACCTGGATGGTACCTGGATAGATTCAGTACCACACCTGCCCAACACCGTGACATGCAGAACTATGTAAAGAACAAGGACTCAATCCTATTAACCTATAAATATTTTTCTACACTTCATCTGAAAAATACTGAAATGAATTTTCTTATTTCATTTGATGCTGAAATATGCATGTGCTTAATGTACTAAGCAAATCAATATGTGGCAAATGATTACTTCAGTTAAGAAAAGGTATAAACTGGGGATAGAATATAACCTTTTATATAATACAAATGTTATGAACCAAACTGGTTCAAGCAGCAAAAGTTTTCTAAAAGAATTAATCCTGACTAAGTTTTTAAATTGATTATCACTGCAATCCTACTATAATCAAAGAAACCTGGAGACAAGGAGCAATGAAATTTAGCTTGTTCCCTGGTTTCCTACTTCATACCTTTCACATTCTGAATTATTCCAGAAAAATGACAACTTCCCCATTAACACTATTAAGTGTCTTATAAATGTTATATTTCCAAATAAATATAAAGACTCATGAGGTTTGAAGAGATCTTGAAAGAATTGTCAAATCCTTCAACCCATTTTTAAGCCAAAGCATATTTATTTCACTCAAACAACATCAGACTCCATCCTGTCTTTCAAGATCACAGGAAGAGAGGACAAGTATCAACCCCACCAGGGCATTCTTTCTTACCTAAATAAACACTATCATGCTATTAAAAAACATGAATTCTGTTTGTTCTAGCCCAAGGTGGGAAAGGAATTTCTCATCACCTCTGTCTTTACAGGAACCACCCAAAACATCTCATAGTCTGCCGAGCCTGTGCGACATCCAAGAACTAGTGTAGACTTTTTAGTATAGTGCCGATCATATCAGGTAGGACTGTGAAAGAAGATGACCCCAAATTAAGCAAAACTACACTTTGTAGAATAAACTTTATCAATGTAGGAATGATAAATGCCTTTACTCTTCCTTCTGAGCAACCATAAACGTGTGTACACGTATGTAATTATGCTATCTCCATCATGACACCACCCCAGGAGTCCTAACTCCAACGCCCATGGGGCCAGGTGGGATCTAAGCAAATACAGACAAACTGGGACACCATGGTGACCGGGGGATTGCCCCACTGAGGCTGGGTTCTCATCCCAATGTATAATTATTGTCTTACGGAGACACACAGTCATTTTTCAAGTAAAGATGCAAATCTGGATTTTTATGTCAAAATATCTCAAATTTTAAATTTGGGATCAAATTTATAAAATGGTATGTGGGTCAAACAAAACATATCTTGGAGCTGGATCTGGCTCTTGAGTGTCAGATTGCAACCTCTGCCTAAACCATTTCGACATGTCTCTATTCCAAAGGACCCCGCAATATGCTTTGGCCCCGTTTTCAATATCACAACCTGGTTGTGAAAATAAAAATAAAACTCATGCAAAACAGCCATAAAAAGCAGATTACTTTCCTTTTATGTTCATTTATGACTCTCTTTCAAGACTCTCTTCATATTCTCCACCTGTCTGCCTTAAATCTTAATATCAATGTTTTCTCCCTATCTTTTGTAATTTAGTACACATACATTCTTGTTAATTTGCTGGTGTTAAAAGTACTGGTTTTGTTTAATGTCATGACTGTGATTGATTTAATTCATCTGGAGATAACAGTTTCACTTTTTCAGCATGCCCTGCTTTTATGAGACTAATAGCATTAGCCTAATAAATGCCAGGATTCTAATGGCACCTGGATGATATGGGCCGCCTTCATTTAAAAATGTCTCTTAGTGAAAGAGGGGTTATTCCTCATGGTGTCAAACACACAGAAGAGGAGAATGACTTGGAATACTCCTGCCCAGCAGAGGTGAGAGTGCTGTCGGTAGTGGACTCTGAAGCCCAGAATCCCAACCTCAGATCTGGACAGCACAAACTTTGGAACCATGTGTATGATGAGAAATAAAGCTAACTGTCATCCAGAGGTTCTAGAAAGGAGAAAGAAACCATAAAACTCAACACAATTAATGCATTTACTTACTTATTGTTCTTAGTTTGCTTAAGAGCGCCTCCTCTCAAATTGCAGAGGCAGCATTCCTAGGAGGAAAAGAAATACCAAACAATGAGCAGACCCATAACACAAAAGTCATTACCGTTCATCTAAATATTCCCAGAAATTCTAATTTTTTATTTTAAAATTAAAACCATCAGGAATTACATCAAGGGCAAATGGTGTTGGAAAAATTGTTCTCATCAACCTAGGTTATCCAGCCTGAGAAAACAGTGCCATGAAACACTTTCCTGTACCCTCCCCACGAGTTTACCTTTTTAGCACTTTTATATGTCTTAGCTCAGCATATAATTTTCCACTCCAAGATGACTTCCATTGCTACAAAATACAGACTTTGTTAGTTACTTCTCATTACACTCCCATGAAAAAGTCTAGGAAAAGTAGGGCCAGACAGCAGAGCATTGCCTTTTCTTGACCTAGATTTTTTTTATTGAGTACCTAAGAAACATTTTTATTTTTAACTTCGAGCTCGTCCTCCCAATTTTCTGCATTAAAACATTTTTTTAAATAGTTATAGGTTATGCAGGTTTTTTCCTCCAAAAATTTTATACATAAAATCTCTTTACCTTGTCCTCCAAGGTAATGTCCTTTAACTAATTTTGAAAGTTCTTGCCCAGCTTTACTAGGAATCCACCTAATTGATGTACTTCTATTAATAACATCATAATTTCAAACTGCATAGCTTTTACTTTCCTGAGGAGAACAAAACAAAAACAACTGGCAAGAATCCACATATCTATATAGCTCTTATTAGGCAGTAAAAAATGCAAGCAACCAGCAATGTTCAACGGCTTTGTGTATCTGAAAAGTCTCTGTACATCTCTATGAAGCTTCCTGGATTCAGAGGAGCTAAAGGTGCCCTGTATATCCACTTGACTCCACTATAAACCCAGGTCAGTGGAGGATGTTCTCTATCCAAACCACAACGCCACATGTTAGAAGCCTTGGGAATAACTGGTTTTGGTGAAGCACACCAAGAAAGCAAAATTTCACAAGCCAAACATCGAACATGAAAACTCCAGAAATTCTTTTATAAAAAGTTCTCAATTATAAGTATTTGTTCAGTAGTTTATCACACTTTCTACAGGGGGAGGGAGGGAAGAGAGAGACAGAGAGAGAAGAAAATGAAAACAAAACTTGAGGCCCCAAAAAACACAAAACAAAACAAAAAAAAACTTGAGGCCAAACGCTTTCATTGCATGTAGGATGTTAGCAACAGACCCGGAGCACAGCAGAGCTGTGGAATGTGAGGAGCTCAGGCACTGAGAGAACTGTAAGTCTGATTAATGAAACTAGTAGTGAGGAGAAGCCTAAAGGGACAAGTTAGGAGAGTTAAATACAGCAAAGCAGCGTGGAAGCTGCTTAAAAGCACCTGATTAGGATCATTAAAAGGTATACATGTTCTGGAGCCCTAATCCAGTAAGAGGAAAAAGTCGTCTGAAATAGAATGTGTAGACTCAAGATTTTAAAGTTAAAAAGATTCCCACCCACCACAATATGAAACCTGTTCTTTTTAGGATCACCAGCGAGCTCCAAGTCACACAATCTAACAGACAGTTCCAAGTCTGTGGTTCGCCTGACCTCCGAGCACCATTTGGCCCCTTTGGAAGATCTGCTCCCTGTGGGTTCCACGATGCTTACACGCCTGCTTGTCCTCCTGCGCCTCTAGTTGACCTTCGGCCTCCTTTATCAAGCTTCTCTATCACTCTCCTCAAACGTGGGGATTTCTGCAATAGTCCCTGGCACTTGTCCCTCCACACGAGCTTGCTGGGCATCTGACCCGTGACCCTGATTCCAATCACTCTCTAGAGGCCAAAGGCTCACACGCTGATCTCCTGAGGTGTCCGGCCCACAGCTCCACAGGCCTCACAAACACACGTGTAAAACTGAACTCGTATCTTCTTCCCAAATCTAAACTCCCCAACTATTCCCATCCGTGCCACCAGCCATCCGTCCTAGCTCACGCTGGGAGCCACATTTTTCCTCTCATCCTAGATCCAATCAACTGAGTTCTGTCATCTCACCTCCATGCTCACCCTGTTCTCTTCATCATCCCTGCCTTCACTTTAGTTGACATTACCAGCATCCTTCACTCGACCTAAATTGCTGCAATAGCCACTCACAGCCACTCTGATCCCCCAAGAGAGTGTATTTTTAATGTTTCTTGGTATTTAACATGGCCTCGAAGGGCCAGAATCCTCAGGACGTGGCCATGCCCAGCCTGCCTGCGCACTGCTCTCCAAGCTTAGACACTGCAGGGACCTCCCATGAGGCTCCTTCTGCCCTAAACACTTCAGATCCGGCCTGCTCCATCATTGACAAACCCAAACACATTCTTGACATCTCAACCTAAATGTTACTTCCTCAAACAAGGATCCCCTAATGCCCTGGCTCAGCTACTTCTCTGTCATACATTCCCTTTCATTGATATTCCCCTTTTAGTAGCTCATTACTCTTAACAACTATTTGTTGAATTCTATCTGCTGTTAGGGTTCTATCACTAACCAGGAAGTTAAATGAGTCTGTGAGAATATCTATCAGGTTAACTGCTTTTACTTCGTTATGATACCCAAGAGAGAGGACATCCACAATATGAATTTGTAAAATTAATAAGAAAATGTGGCAAAACAGAGAAGAGCCAAAATCTTGACAATTAACAAAGGATTAAAAAATTGCAATGGCCATTTTCACATAATGGGGCTTTCTGAGGAAAACATGCTGCAGGCTTCAGTGACTTGACTTAAAGTTATTTTTACTATAATTTACTTGAGAAATCTTATTTCTTAGGAACGAACAAAAATATTCATGGCCAGGTACACTCTTAACTTATTTATATAATATCAGGGCTTCTGTTCAATTCTATCAATTTTGAAAAAATAAGTAGAAAAGAACAGAAGTCATGTCTAGTCACATTATTTACTTGATTCACTGTCTCTCACAGAGTCAAAGAAGTTGATCTGGCAAAAATATAAAGATGCCAAGCTGTCCGTTCATTTGTAGTTTCACTAGATGCCTATGTTCAAAACCCAACAGAAGGCATACCAGATAAGACAATTTTTAATCTTTCCTTTTTAAATAGTACTTTATTGCCAGAGAACAGAACTGATAACTCTAAAAATTAACGGGTGAACCCTTTTGTAAAAAGCAGCCTGAGTTTTCTTAAGAATCTATACAATGCCTGACACATGTAAAGACAATATACCAAACACAGTGATGGTATCTATATTATTCACCTTCAAATATTTCAGTGAAAGAATTTAATGAGAAGGTAGGAAAGTGACAGAGTGTCCTTCAGGATACTGACTCATTAAATTAGGCACAAATAATAAAATGACCATGTATTAAAGGCCTAATACGTTCCAGGTAGCATGCCAAAAAGTTCGTATACTTTACCCTGCCTCCTTTACACAAACATATTAGGTAATTAATATTCCACATCATAGATGAGCAAACTCAGTTGCAGGAGATTAAGACACATGCCTAAAATCATGCAATCAAGGGTCATCAAACTTTTTCTGCAAATGGGTAGATATTTTGCTATTTTAGACTCTGCACAACTACAGAGTTGTAGTTAGTCAACTCTGCTACTGCAGGACAATAATTAATATAATCATTGTGACTGTATTCCACCAACACTGTTATTTACAAAAATAGACAGTGGGCTAGATTTGGCCCATGGGTTAAAGTTTTCCAATGTCTGACTCGGCCAGCAAGGAGAGCAGGTGGGATTCAAAATCAGATCTGCCTAATCCAAATGTCCATCCTCTTTTTCTCTAGCATCTTCTGCCAGCAGGTATAAGGCAAGGCATAAATTATCAAAGCATTGCTAAAATAAACAAGAAACAGTGCCTGTCCTGTGATGCTCACAACTGAGAAGAAAAGACCTGCATATACTTAAACATACAATGAAGAAGATAATGATAAAAGGCATTACCAAGTTCCCATTTGCTCGTTTTCATAAATAACCAAGAATTCCTTCTTAAAACATAATCCCTTCAAAAGAACCCATATCATTAAAAATTGTATTACCAAGCAGCATAAAACAATTTGTGCTTCCATTTGTTTTATTAATTTTACTAATAAAACTTCTCTTTGGTATGAGATCATTAAATTTATCCCCACTTTATTCTTCCAAAGAATTATACCATTTCAAACAAAAGCAATATTTTAGTTATTCTGTGAAATATAACCTCAGGCTAAATGAATCAAATTCAACTGAGAAGAACATTGAAACTGGAGAGCCAGCTATATCACAGTGTTCAGCATAGTGTAGATGGCTGGGTACAAATCACAGTTCCGCCATTTAGTCGTGGTATGTCCTTGGGCCAGGTATCTAACCTTTGTGCCTCATATACTTTATCTATAAAGGGAAAAAAAATAGTCTTTCCCTAAATTAGTTAATATATGTAAAGTATTTCCTAAGCACATACTAAATATAAGAACAGAGGTTAAATATGTGAAAGGGTAATTGTGGTTCTAGACAACATAAAGATAATATTGCCAGTGGATAATCTCAGCGTAGCTCTTTAGCGGGGAGAAAAAATGCAGATCTCTGATGAATAATTCTCTTGAGGGGCAGAAAGCAAGAAACAGCAGAGAAAAGAAAACTCTCCAAGAGTTTTCCAAATCCAGATGGCAGTGGTCTATGGCGGTGAGAGATGTTCCACAGTTTTTAAAAGTTGCCAACTTAGCTCTGAAAGGTAGACTGGTCTCCAGAATATCCATTGCCCTCAGATAACAGACCTGGCAGAAGGTAAAGTCCTAATCCTACCCTCAAAACATTTGAACCCGGAGTGAACTGAATCAAACTAAAGCTGCAAGAAAGCTCAGACCAGCTCAAATACAAACCAGATTGACTTCACCCCTACTCTAGGAACATGACAGAAGAAAGGGAATGCCCTTTCTGGAAATAATCATATTAAATTAAGTCACAAAAGCAAAATGTCTAGCACACAACAAAAAAGTACAAGGTACACTAAAAAGAAAACATGATTTATTGTCAAGAGAGGAAATAAGTTAAACGAGAGATAGAGGGAGAGAAAGAAAATAAATTTCATTAAAAGACAACTGCTTAAAATGGAAAAAAAGAAAATACTGGAATTATCACACAGGGACTTTAAAAGCAGTGTGTTCAAAATGCCCAAGAGTGAGACTGCATCTCTACAAAAAATAGAAAAATTAGCTGGCCATGTTGGCATGCACCTATGGTCCCAGCTACTCAGGAGGCTGAGGGATCACTTGAGTCCACGGGTTTGAGGTTGCAGTGAACTACAATGATACCACTCTACTCCAGCCAGAGTGAAAGAGTGAGACTATCTTCAGAAAGGGGGGAAAAATGCTAAGGAACCTAATAGAAAAGATAGACAACACATGTGAAGAGACAGAAAAACTACTTAAAAAACAAATTAGGCCAGGCACAGTGGCTCATGCCTATAATCCTAGCACTCTGGGAGGCTGAGGGAGGAGGATTGCTTGAGGTCAGGAGTTTGAGACCAGCTTCAGCAAGAGCGAGACCCTTGTCTCTACTTAAACTAGAAAGAAATTAGCTGGGCGACTAAAAAAAAAAAAAAAAAAGCCAGGCGTGGTGGCTCACACTCAGGAGGCTGAGGTAGGAGGATCGCTTGAGCCCAGGAGTTTGAGGTTGCTGTGAGCTAAGCTGATGACACAGCACTCTAGCCGGGGCAACAGAGTGAGACTCTGTCTCAAAAAAAAAAAAAAAATTAAAATGTTAGAAATGAAAAAATATGACAATGTGAAATGTTGACTTCATTAGACAGATTTAAAACACACTAAAATTCGCAGACTAAAAGTTCAACGACTTTGAAAACAGATGCATAGGAAGTATAATCATCCCTCAGTATTCATGTAGGATTGGTTCCAGGATGCCCTGCAGATACCAAAATCCACAAATGCTCAAGTCCTTTATATAAAATGACACAGCATTTTCATGGAACCCCTGTATATTTTCCCATGTACTTTAAACCATCTCTAGATTATTTATAATACATAATACAATGTAAATGAAACTTAAATAGTTGTTATACTGTATTGTTTAGAGAATAATGACAAGGAAAAAAAAGCCTGTACATGTTCAGTACAAATGCAACCACTGAAGGCCTAACTACGTTTTCAATCAATGGTTGGTTGAATCTGCAGATGTGGAGCCCATGGATACAGAAGGCCAAATGTATCAGATTGACAGACAAAGAGAAAAAAGGAGTTATAAAAATGAACACAGATCTAAAGTAAAATAACAAACTATTCAATTTATGTATAATTGGAGAGACAGTGGGTAAGAAGAAATATTTGAAGAGATAATGACAGAAAACTTTGCGAAGGAGATAAAAGGCATCAACCCACAGATCCAAAAATCCCAGCAAACTCTGAACTGGTAAGTTTAAAAAACAAAACAAACAAACAATAACACCTAGCTAGAGAGCAGTCAAAATTCCGGAAACCAAATGTAAAGAATGGATCTTAAAAGCAGAGAAAAAAGCCACATTCAGAAACAACTATATGAGTTATGGGTAACATCAAACCTGAAATATTGGAGGCAAATAGGCAATAGATCAATACAGATTAGTATCTGTAAAATACTTAAATAAAAACCTGCCAACCTAGAATTCTATTTCCAGGGAAATAAAGGCAAAATAGAAACATTCTCAGAGAGACAAAAATCAAACAGAATTTGTCCCCAGGAGATCCACACAATATTGAATGCAAAAAATGAAGAAATGACATCAGACTTCATGACAGATCAGCAGGAAGGAATGAAGAACACCAAAAAGGGTAAATATAAAATCATTTTTTAGTATCTTCACAGCATATACACATGGGGAGAGGGTGGGAGGAGAGAAAGGAAAAAAATTTTTCATTAAAAACAACTGCTTAAAACAAAACCAAACCCAACATTGTGGAGTATAGTCTATAAAGAAGGAAAATGTAAGATAAGACCGTAAATGAAAGAAGGAGTTAATGAAATTATACTGTTGTGAGATTGTTACATTGTTCATGAAGAAGGATATTATTTGAAGATGGACTATGATTATTTAAAAAAGTAAAATGTAATTTTCAGCAACTACCTATAACAGAGGCCTCGAGAAATTCACAAATATTTGAGTTCTAAGGAATATAAGCTCACGAAGCTCAAAAATCATACAAGAAATTATTGTTCCAACAGCAGAAAATAACAAACAGTAGAATTAGACGCACTATCATCTCGGACACAAAATGAGTAAGAGTACAATTGACCCTTGAACAACAGTTCAACAATAGTATGAAATGCAAGAGTCCACAAATGTGCATTTTCTTCTACCCCTGAAGCATCTTCTTCCTCTGCCCATCCAACATGAGGACGACGAGGATGGAGACTTTTATGATGGTCCACTTCCACTAAATGGATAGTAAATATATTTCCTCTTCCTTATGACTCTCTTAATAAGATTTTCTTTTCTCTAGCATACTTCATTATAAGAATACAGCGCCGGGCGCGGTGGCTCACGCCTGTAATCCTAGCACTCTGGGAGGCCGAGGCGGGCGGATCGTTCTGAGCTCAGGAGTTCGAGACCAGCCTGAGCAAGAGCGAGACCCCGTCTCTACCAAAAATTGAAAGAAATTAATTGGACAGCTAAAAATATATATAGAAAAAATTAGCCGGGTATGGTGGCGCATGCCTGTAGTC